>PVKE010005761.1:16141-57572 GCA_004027555.1 Craseonycteris thonglongyai
GAGAGAGAGAGAGAGAGAGAGAGAGAGAGAGAGAGAGAGAGAGAGAGAGAGAGAGAGAGAGAGAGAGAGAGAGAGAGAGAGAGAGAGAGAGAGAGAGAGAGAGAGAGAGAGAGAGAGAGAGAGAGAGAGAGAGAGAGAGAGAGAGAGAGAGAGAGAGATATACAGAGACAGAGACAGAGAGAGAACTGAACTAGGGGAGCTCCCAGTTCAGCATATGGTTCCGCACGGGCCGGGGCCGGGGCCGGGATTCGATCCTCGGTCCCCGGCGCTGCAAAGTGAGCGCCTAACCCACTGAGCCATCCCGGCTTCCCCAGAAGCAAATTTTTTATTCTGTCTAGTTAAATAAAAAAAAGATGCAAAGAGAGAATGGGAAAACTAAGGACAAAAGAAAGTACTCCTTAAAGTAAGTAGGATTGAATATTGAAAAATCTAATGTTTTCTCTATTGTTGACTTTCAATTTTGTAAAAATGAGGAGGTATAGTTCAGCTTGATCTCGAAAACCAGTTATGTTTAAATCTTTATTTGAAATTACTCGATTTTTCTAATTACCTCTTTAGCTTTTTAACAGGAAAAAAATATATAAAAATGAGAGTTTTTCTGGTACCTTTTATAAATAAGACAATGAAAGCATCCATAGCTACCAGTTATGTGACGCCCAGACTCAAATGAAACATGTATTTTTATAACGTGATTATGGAATTTAGCAATCTTGGTAATGTACTTTGTTACTCATTTTCTGTGAAATTTAATTGAAGTCAGGTGTTTATTTTATAAAACTCTTTGCTTATATTGTAGTATGGTTCAGAAAGAAGATAATAATATTTATCATATATATTTATGGGACTACTAATGTGTTTCAAATTTTTCTGTCTACAGGAATGAAATAGCCTTTTACTCAGGGTAAAAATAGTAGTAATACTTCATATTAAGCATTAACAGAAGAGACTATTTTATAAAGTATAATTGTTATTTAATAATAAGAGCTCTTTAGGGTGCTCCTTAGGATTTTGGGCATTTTTCTCAATAGGGATAGGGAAATAGTATACGATAGCTTATTAAAAGAGTCTTAGACTTTAGTGATAGTATATTTAAAATATGTTATAGTTTTAGAGGTTTTTTTCCCCTATATATCAAAGCTTACAAATGCATGTTCTGGTTTCAGAACCCTGTTAAAAAGGCAGATGACACTACAATTTTATAGATTAGGGAATTTAAGAGATTAAATGAAGTGCTTCATGTTACAGAGGTAGAACTTAGTATGCAGATCTTCTGACTTTGAATCTAGGGGGGTTTTATTATGAGACACATACAGAGGAACCAGTTATATTTGGTATTGGCTTTTGCCCTTAAAGAACCACAGTCTTCTTACACAGAAACCATTGCCAAAAGTATTGATATATTACTTAAAAAAATGTTCTATTGATGCTCGTGCTTGGGTTCTACATTTATCTCTTTATCTTTCTCTTTTCTTTTGTTGGTTATCTTTTCATGGCTTGGAGAACCGGTAGGTAGGTGAATATTGCTTATTTGGTAAAGCAATTGACACATATATGATATATATATATTTATTAGTGTATATATATGTGTATTTCATTTTTATTTTCTAGTTATTGTTTCTTTTAGAAATGGTACACATACATATTGTATTTCTAAATATAAAGTGAACTAATTTATTTTTTAAATATTTTCTTTAAGATAGCATAATTGAAAATATTAAAAAGCTTCTCTCTTTTTTCAGTAAGCCTCCTCTGAAATAAGACTAACTAATCATTCCTCTCTAATAATCTTCTAACCTGTCACTGATCATCTGGTGGTGTGCCTTGCAGAGAAGGCACAGAGCTTATCCCAAACAAAAGAGCTTCTTTAGGAATTGAGCTGAAAATGCAATTCCTTTAAAGCGTGAAATATTTTCTTCCTGTATTTAAACACCCTTCTTACTTTGTTCCCCTTATATTGTAGGGTAGATGATGTCCCTCCAGGAATATCTCTGCTTCCTGACAATATTCTGCAGGTTCTGAGGATACAACTACTACACTGTGTTCAGAAAATGGCAGATGGGTTAGAGGAACAACAACAAGCCTTGTCAGTTTTGCTTGTCAAGTTCTTCATTATTCTTTGCAGGTATCTGATACAAATAAACTAGTTATGTGTTTTAAATAATTATTCCCAAAGTCATAATGCAGTTATTGGTTATTAATGATATTTCCTTTTTATATGGAGCATTAAAGGGTGAGTGTACCTTTTGCAACAGGCTTGTGGTTTATTCTTTTAGAAAGCCTTTTAGGGGAAGCCGGATGGCTCAGTGGGTTAAGCGCTCACTTTGCAGACCTGGGGACTGAGGATCGAATCCCGGCCCTGGCCCATGCTGACCCATATGCTGAACTGGGGAGTAAGTGCCCCCAGTTCAGTTCTCACCGGGGTAGGGCCCTGGCCTGGTTCCTGCCCTGTGCAGCCCCGTGCCCACCTGTGGAATAAAACTATGTGGAAAAACCAATGATGTCCAACTATGGGGACTGCTCTGGGCCCTCCCCCTTCTCTCTGTCTCTGTCTCTGTATCTCTCTCTCTCTGTCAAAAACAATAAAAATAAATCTTAAAAAAAAAAAAAGAAAGAAAGCCTTTTAGTTACTATACCTAGTTATAGAGTGATTCAGCCAAGATGAAAAAAATTTGCTTTTGAGTAAAGACAATGACAGGAGTTTTTACCTAACTAAGAGCTTATTGCACCAGTATTTTCTGTGTGATTCTCACCTATATATACATTTATTTTCAGTACTGAACTTTATTATTTTTGAAATATATTTCTCTCATCTTTCATTTTTCAACTGTACCAAGAAAATATAATTATTCTACAGCTTACATTGTATTTTTCAGGCTTATAGATAATTAGGTCTGTGGTACTTACATTTTAGTATATCTAAGTATCAACTGGAAAGTTTAATAGAAATATAGAGCTTGAGACTTACTTACAAAACTTCTGATTCAAAAGAGCTCAGGCAATTTGATTTTCACAAATTCCAAGTTAATCTGCATATACAAATTTGAGAACTTGATATGGGCCATTGTATATCTCTTAAAATCTTATTTTCTTTCTTGAAGTCATGTTCTATAATATAGTAACTAGTACACAGCTAGGGACTTATTCTCCTTATTTACCCTTAATTACTATTGCCTTTGATTGCAGAAGTCAGAGAAACAATGAGCAAAGATTGCTAAAATGTTTCTCCCCTAATTTAGGTTCTCCCAGAACCTTACGCATATTTCTGATTTTGTGTTCTTTCTCGTCCTTAAAATTTAGAAAAATAATACAAGAATTACAAGAGTTGAGGGAAGGGGTTTACTCAGGTTGTAAGTCGTGAGTTGGCCTCTGTGATAGTTAATTTGCTGATTTTCGCCTGTTAACTACCAAGTTCAATTTCCCGAAATCAAAAATCAACAGATAAGTATTTTATATCTAGTACGTTTAGCTCTTGGCAATAGAGGAATCAGTGTAATTTTTTTTATTGATTTTTTTTAGTAGGAGATAATCTCTGCTGATAAATTTAATGTTTAATAGCTGCCAATCACAAAACATATTTCTATTTCCAGGGACCTCACTTTTTTTAAGTTAAAAAATTCTTTTTAAAAGATTTTTTTGTTGTTGTTAAATTTATTGGGGTGACATTGGTTGGTAAAAATTACATAGGTTCCAGGTGTACATTTCTACATTACATTTTCTATGCATTGCATTATATGCTCACCACCCAGAGTTAATAGATATTACGGTTTATAACAGTTTAATTTTACATAAAATGAATTTTTTATTGGGTTTTTTTTTTTTTTTCACCAAGGTGACATTAGTTAGTAAAAATTCTATAGGTCCCAGTGTAAAATTCTACAGTATATTGTTTATGTGTTGTATTATGTGTAAGCCACCCAGAACACCATATATTTGACATCTCTTCCTTCTCTCCAATCCCCCTCCCTACTTACCCTCAGATAACCACTAAACCGTTGACTGTGTCCATGAGATTTTGTTTCTTTGTTGCTTTCAGTTTTATATTCCACATATGAGTGAAGTCATGTGGTTCTTAGCTTTTTCTGTCTGGCTTATTTCATTTAGCTTGATGATCTCAAGTTCTATCCATGTTGTTAATGCCTCTACTTTTTATATTACATGGCTGGATACTTTCCAGACAGCGCTCATACTATTTTTTCAAGTTCCAAAAAAATTCATTTGGATGCTGTCTGGAAAAAATACAGCCATAAATGCCTCTATTTCATATGACGTGGCTGAATATGTTCCAGACAGAAGCCCTTGCATACAATTCTGACAGGTATGAGAATTTAATTTGTGAACTCGTCCTAGAAAATGTGCCACACACCTCATTGCTAATACCACCTTTGAAGTACTCCCCTTGGGAAGCTATGCACCAACGCTAGCACTTAGTCTAACCTTCAAAGCAATTTTGGAACTCTTTTTCTTGAATGACATTCAGAGCCCATTGTATTACCTTAATATCCTGAATGTCATCAAAATGTCTTCCTTTCAATAGTTCATTTATCTTTGGGTAAAGAAAAAGTCACAGGAGGCCAGATCAGGTGAATATGGAGGGTATTCCAATACAGTTATTTGTTTATTGACTAAAAACTCCCTCAAAGTGCCATGTGAATTGGTGCATTGTGTGACGCAAGAGACATAAGTTGTTAGCAAAATGTTCAGGTGATTTTCTTTTTTTTTTTATATTTATTTATTATTTATTTTTGTTTTTTGACAGAGAGAGAGAGAGACAGAGAGAGAACTGAACTGGGGGAGCTCCCAGTTCAGCACATGGTTCCGCACAGGTCGGGGCCGGGATTCGATCCCTGGTCCCCGGCGCTGCAAAGTGAGCGCTTAACCCACTGAGCCATCCCGGCTTCCCCAGGTGATTTTCATCTAACTTTTTCACACAGCATTTTCAGCACTTCCAAATAGTCAACTTGGTTGACTGTGTGGTTGGTACAAATTTTTAATAACAATCCCTCTGATACCAAAAAAGATTAGCAACATCATTTTGACTCTTGATTTGGATTGATGGAACTTTTTTGCTCGTGGAGAATTGGCTGACTTCCATTGTGCACTTCAACACTTTGTTACAGGGTCATATTGGTACACCCGTGTTTCATCGCCAGTGATAACCTGGCCCAAAACATCGTCTGGTCTCTCTAAAAGGTCTTGGCGAACTTTAACTCTCCTTTGCTTTTGTTCGTTGGTGGGCTTTTAGTATCTTACCAGTGGTATGGCACTATTTTTTATTATAAGAGACATAAAGCGGTCAGATCACAAATGTGTAGCTCAATAAATTATAAAATGCATACACTGTGGCGTCACCACTTAAATCAAGAAATAGACCTCGTTGGTACCCCAGAAGCCCATTCTATGCTTTCTCTTAATTACCCTCAGTATTCTTCAATGGTAACTATTAAACCTGATATGTAACACTACAGATTAATCTTGTCTAATTTTTCACTTCATATAAGTGGAATCAATCAAGTAATTTCCATTTTTTTTGTGCCTAGCTTTTTCCTTTTTTTCTTTTCTTTTTCAGTCTCTGTTTTAGCCACAAGCATCTGGTGGTAGGAACAAGCCTCTGCAATAGTTCTGCTGTCAGTGGCATTTGTTTTTATGATTTATTTTTTCCGTTTATCATTTTTTCACCTTTTAAAATATTTATTTTATTGTTTGAGAGAAGGTGAGAGAGAGAGAAGTGGGGAGGGTCCATAGCAGTCTCCAAAGTTGTACCTCATTAGTTGTGACATAGTTTCATTCAACACAGGTGGATGGGCTATGCAGGGCAGAAACTGAGTCAGGGGCCTCCCTCATGGGAGGCGAGAACCTTTGCTGCCATCCTGGTGGATACCAGTGCGTCACAGTTCAGCATTTGGATTTGCATGGACCAGGGCAGGGATTCGATCCCTAGACCTTGAGGTTGCAAGGCAAGTGTTTAACCTGCTGAGCTATCCTGGCATTCCCTTCACTTTTTATTTTTATTGTGGTAAAATATGCATAACATAAAATTTACCATTCTAATCATTTTTAAATGTACAGTTCAGCAATATTAAGTATATATACATTGTTGTCCAACGATCACTACTATATTTTGATAACTTTTTTCATCTTGAAGAACTTCAGTCCATTAAATAGTCACTCCCCATTCTCCCCTCCCCCCACCCTTTGGCAACCACCAATTCTACTTTGTGTCTCTGTGATTTTGACTATTCTAAGTGCCACATATGAGTGAAACCATATAGTGTTTGTCTTTTGGATACTGGCTTATTTTACTTACTATAACATCCTCAAGGTGCATGTTGTAGCATATTGCAGAATATCCTTTCTTTTTACGGCTGAAAAACATTCCACTGTATGTATGTACCACATTTTGCTTATTCATTCATCCATTGATGACATTTGGATTACTTCCATGTTTTAGCTATTTTGAATAATGCAACTGTGAATAGTCTTTGAGACCCTTCTTTCAGTTACTTTGTATATATATCCAGAAGTGGAATTGCTGGACCATATAGTTATGTTTTTAATTTTTCTGAGGAACTGCCATAGTGTTTTCCATAGTGGTAGCTGCACGATTTTACATTCCCATCAGTAATGTACAATGGTTCCAATATCTATACATCCTTGCTAACATTTGTTGTTTCCTGTTGTTTTGATAATAAATATTCTAATTTATATAAGGTGGTATCTCATTGTAGTTGTTAATTTACATTTTCCTAATGATTAGTAATGTTGGGCATCTTTTCATGTGCTTATTGGTCATTCATATATCTTCTTTGGAGGAATGTCTACTCAAGTCTTTTGCTCATTTTTGAATTGTGTTGATTGCTCTTTGATGTTGAGTTTTAGGAGTTCTGAATATATTCTGGATGTTAATCCCTCATCAGATATATGATTTGAAAATATTTTCTCCCATTCTGTGTGTTGCCTCTTTACTCTGTGATAGTGTCTTCTGATGAACAAAATTTTTTAATTTTCATGAAGTCCAGTTTGTCTATTTTCTTTTGTTATTGTTGTTGTTACCGATACCTTTGGTGTCTTATCCAAAAAATCATTACTAAATCCATTGTCATGAAGTTGCCATCTATCTTTTCTTCTAAGAGTTTTATTGTTTTGGTCTTACACATAGGTCTTTGGTCCATTTTAATTTAATTTTTGTATTTAGAGTAAAGTGAGGGTATAGCTTAATTCTTCTTGCATGTGAATATTCAGTTTTATCACTATCATTTTTTGAGAAGATAGTTCTTTGCACATTGAATGGTCTTGGCACCCTCTCAAAAGTTGTTTGACCATTTACTTCTGGATTCTATTCTGTTCCATTAGTCTATATGTCTTTATGTCAGTACCATAGTGTTTTGATTATTGTTGCTTTGTACTAAGAAATAATATTTGTACAACTGTCACTATATGAGTTTCCATATGAATTTTAGCATGGGGTTCTTATATTTCTGCAAAAGATATCATTGGGATTTTGATAGGGATTGAATTGAATCTATAGATTGCTTTGGGTACTATTGACATTTTAACAATAGTAAGTCTTTCAATCCATGAACATGATATGTATTTCCACTTATTTATGTTTTCTTCAATTTCTTTCAGCAATGTTTTTAATTTTCATTGTATAAGTTTTTTACTTCTTTGGTTAATTCCTAAGTATTTTATTATTTTTGATGCTATTGTAAAAAGAATTATTTCTATTATTTCCTTTTCAGATTACCATACTTTTTCCATTTATAAAATGCCCCATGTATAAGACCACCTCTACTTTTTATAACCCAACATTAAGAAATAAATATGGGGAAAGCCGGGATGGCTCAGCGGGTTAAGTGCTCGCTTTGAAGCCCCGAGGACTGAGGATCAAATCCCGGCTCCAGCTCAGGTGGACCCACATGCTGAACTGGGGAGTTCCCCCAGTTCAGTTCTCTCTCTGTCTCTCTCTCTCTCTCGCTGTCTGTCAAAAAATAAAATAAATAAAAAAAAATTAAATTCTAGGTTTTTAAAAAAAAAGAAATACGTGGTTACTCCTGTGTGTAGACTCCAATTTTTGGTTTAACAATTTTAGACTCAAGTATCATCTTATACACAGAAAAATGTGGTATTTATTGTGTATAGGAATGCTATTGAGTCTACCACCCATACCACCATGGACATACCTGATCTTGTCTGATCTTGAAATGCAATTGATTTTTATGTGTTGACTTTGTATCTTGCTACTTTACTGAATTCATTTATTAGGTCTAATAGTCTCCCTTTTTTTTTGATGGGAACTTTAGACTTTTCCACCTCTAAGATTATATCATTTGTGAACAGATAATTTACTTCTTCCTTTTTAATTTGGTTGCTATTTATTTATTTTCTTGTCTAATTTCTCTGGCTAGAGCTTCCCAGTACTATGTTGAATAGAAGCAGCAAAAATTACCATCCTTTTTTTTTTTTTTTTTAAACTTTCATAAAAGTTAATTACAACTAAATTTTGAGCACATGCCCTGATGAGAAAAATGCTCTGGAGAATGGCAGTTTTGCAGCTTATTTTATACATTAGAATCAAAAGAGAAGATTTAAGAAGGGTTTAAATGAAATTCTTTAGTGGGATCTTTAGATCCAGGAGGCAGGAGAAAGCAAAGGCAAGAAATCTCTTGGAGTAGATAAAAAAGCAAAATGGGTAAAAACACACACTTCTTTTACATTGGTGGTTACAGGCATTTCTAGCACACAGAGATGGTATGCCAGCAACAAGAAAGCAATGAAAGGTTCTTTGGTTTTATGCTGATGTGATCTTATGCTCTGGTGCTTGCAGTTGTGTATTTGAGGGGTCTAGAAAAGAAAATTACTGTGGTACTTCAAAGGTATGTTATTCTAGACAAATAAGAACAGTGGACAGCTTTGTGATGACATAGATGGACCCTGAAACCATCTTATTAAGCTAAATAAGACTGAATGAATCAAGAAACATGTCCTCATTTATAGGTGCAATACAAGACTGAAGGTAACAAAGAAACAAAAACTCAGGAACAAAGTCAGTAGCTTAGTGGTTACCTGAGGGTTAAGTGGGGAGGGAGGTAGGAGAGTGGTGGGGGGAGTAGGGAGAGGGAATCAAATATATGATGATGGAAAGAGAGCTAATTCTGGGTGGTGAGCACATAATGCAATGCATAGACAATGTAATGTAGAATTATGCACCTGGAAACTATGTGGTTGTTACCAACCAATGTCATCCCAATAAATTCTTTTTCTTTAAGATTTATTTTTATTGTTTTTTGACAGAGAGAGAGACAGACAGACAGAGAGAGAGAGACAGAATGGGGAGGGCCCAGGGCAGTCTCCATAGTTGACGGCATTAGTTTTCCACATAGTTTCACTCCACAAATGGGCATGGGGCTGCGCAGGGCAGGAACTGGGCCAGGTGTCTCCTGCATGGGCCCCGGCAAGAACTGAACTGGGGGCACACCCCAGTTCAGCATATGGGTCCTCATGGGCTGGGGCCGGGGCCGGGATTCGATCCTCTGGCTCTGGGGCTGCAAAGTGAGAGCTTAACCCGCTGAGCCATCCCAGCTTCTCCACCCCAATAATTTTAACAATTAAAAAAATAAAAAGTAAAAAAGTCTGAAAAAACAGAACAGCAGACAGGGTTCACTTAATGTCGGGATTGACCTTTGCTAAAGATGCTATGGCCCTGGGATATGACTACCTGCTCTGTGTGGTTACTTTTGGCAAAAGTAACTATCCTTGCCTTGTTCCTATTCTTAGTGGAAAAGCTTTCAGTCTTTCACCATTGAATATGATGTTTGCTGTGGACTTTTCGTATATGGCTTTTATTATGTTGAGATAGTTTCCTTGATGACCCTTTAAGTTCCCTGGAAGTTACTTGAGCAGAGGGAGAAGGACTTGCAATGACTGGGATAGGTACAACAACAATGGCTGCCCACCTCTTTGTACTTCTAATCAGTAGCATCAGTCAGTGATGAGAGCACAAAAACTGGATATTTAGATAATAGGGTCTTTTTTGCTCACACTGGTTCTTCTAACCTGAAATTCCATAGATTCCAGGTGTAAAATTGTAGGAGATGCTAGACAGATCTAGGTAGATGCTCTAAGTAGCTGCTACCCTGTTATTAGCTGAAATTGACCCAAATCAATCAACATTAACTGAAGTTTACTGTCTAAATTAAGGTGACCAGACGTCCCGCTTTTGGCAGGACAGTCCTGATTTTTAACAATTTGTCCCGCATCGTTTTAAAAAAGTCCCAATTTTTGGAAAGAATGCACGACAAGCTAGGGAACTGTGGGAGATAGGCCAAATTTTTAATCAAGAACCCCTTCCCTCCCCCGGTCAATGGTGTCCCACTTTACCAATGTTAAAATCTGGTCACCTTAAATCCTCCTTTGAAAGTTGCAAGCCTTCAGCGAACTCCAGAGTTTCAAAATAGTTACATCAGACCAGTTCTACCAGAGCTGTTGTTTTCTAGGTGTGAAGATGGATTTCTATGCTTTCTAATCCACCATTTTCCCAGAATCCTCTTTGGAGTCTTTGAAATTTACCTTTTCTTTACTCTGTTTTCTTGAAGATGTCATGCCAGTCTGTCTTTTTATATTAAAATGTCTGTAAATTAAATTCAGTTAAATTTTACTATTCTTTTAGCATCTATTGGATTTTAAAATACAAGGTATTTTTCAATGTTACAATGTCTCAGAACAGAGAAAATTAATAGAGTTGGTTTTTTAATGCCAAGAAAAAGACTGGTGATGTTAGATATAGGAAATGTTAGCATTTTATGTACCTTAGCTCAGTCTTTAAAAATAGAGTAAAAACGAGAGCCATGTATTAATTAAAACCAAACACTATTGACCCACTACTTTAAACAAGACATATATTATATCTTTTTGGAGAATGTATAAATGCTGGCCCTTCTGTCAAGGCCTTTTAATATAGTGGAGGAGATACAAATTTTTAAAAAGGTAACTATAATTTCAAAGAGCAAAGTTAAAACTCTAAAACTATACATATGTTAGAATGCCAACAATGTGTGTGAAACCCAGACTAAGAATCTGTATAAGGGAAAAAATCCTGAAAAGAAATAATCCAAAATGTAGTTGCTAATATTTTGGTTGTAAGAATAGTCATAATGTTTTTTCTCTTCTGTTTCTACTTTGTGATACTTTCCAGTTTTTTTAATAATAAATGTTAGTCATCATGTACTTCTTTTTTTTTAAGATTTTTTTTGTTTAAGATTTATTTTATTGATTTTTGACAGAGAGAAACAGAGACAGAGAGAAGGGGGAGGGCCCAGGGCAGTCTCCAGAGTTGACATTAGTTTTTCCATGTAGTTTCACTCCACAGGTGGGCACAGGGCTGTGCAGGGCAGGAACTGGGCCGGGAGCCTCGCACATAGGTCCTGGCAAGAGCTGAATTGGGGGTACACCCCAGTTCAGCATGTGGGTCCGCATGGGCCGTGGCCGGGATTCGATCCTCGGTCCTCGGGGCTTCAAAGCGAGCGCTTTACTCGCTGAGCCATCCTAGCTTTCCCACCATGTACTTCTTACATACTACTCTGTTGATATTAATTAAATAGTGCTTGAGGTGTATTTTACATTCTCAGTGAGAATGTAGTTACATAGCATTGATTTTAAGTTTTAAGAAATGTTATTTGTATTTCATATGCCAATGTGTGTTTTCAGAATTCAACCTGAATACATCAGCATACGTTTTTCTCACTATTCATATGTGATAAATATACATGTATTCTTTTTCTTACAGAAATCTATCTAATGTGGAAGAAATTGGGACTTGCTCTTACATTAATCATGTTATCACTATGACAACACTCTATATTCAGCAAGTAGGTGTGAATTAATATATGTTTTTTTGTTGAGAGGAACTACTTTACTGAGAGTAACTAGGTTTTTTTTAATATTATAGTTAGTAAAGTTAAATATTTTCAGAGGACATAATTGATAATAGAATTAAAATTATTGGTACAATATGTTTTATGTTTCTTATATATTATATAAAAGTACAAAAGCAGTTAATATATTTTATTTAATTAAAAAATTAAAGTTTTATAAATACAGTAGCTTTTTAAAATGACAGTTTGTCATTTTACGTATGTATTCATCAAAGATCTGTTATTGAAAAACATACTGTTTTTTTGGAAAGATATTTTGTTATTTATTGGAAACCTTTCCTAGGAAATATATAAAATTTGAAAAATTATATTCAGTACATATGATTAACTGACTATCTTTAGATTCAAATGGAAATTAGGCTTATTTGAATATAAATATTTGTTATTAGATGATGAATGAAACATGTCGTCCTTTAATGCTGTAGGTAAGGATGATATACAGTTTAAGATTTTTAACTAAATATAATTTTATAATTAACTTTATTCTCAGTTAAAAAGCAAAAAAAAAGAGAAGGAATTGGCAGATCAGACATCTATTGAAGAATTTGTGATCCATGCATTGGCATTTTGTGAAAGTTTATATGATCCGTATCGGAATTGGAGGCATAGAATTTCGGGGTATGTCTTATAAGTCATAATATTCATTCAAAACCTAAATGTCATAATATATTCAATTTTTCAAAGCAGGTCATATTCTCTATGAAAGCAATTTGTAAGATGTGTCTAAGACAATCCCTATTTCTGTCTATGAGATAGAGAACTTTATTTGAGTTAATGAATTAATGATAGATGCCCCTTGCAGGTAATAAATTTACCCTGAACTTTTATTTTAAAATGCAACTGAATGCTAACAACCAGATAGGAAAATTTCAAAGCACAGTATCAAGTAGAGAGTACATTATTTTTCAAGGAATAATCTCTGTTTTTACAGCATATTTCATAGTTTGAAAATGATTTTTAACAATATTTTGTCTATTTTTAATTGTGGAACTAGTGTCAGTCAGAGTCTGTCTAGCCATGAATGTAGAAGCCAAACTAGTATTTAAAAAGAGCAAATATAATACAAGGAAATTATTAAATCGGTATTATAGAACTCAAAAAGCATAGGTAGACACTGATGATACAAACAATGTCTTCAGGAAGCAGCTACTTCCCTGGGGCTGTGAGAACAAGGGGAAGAGACTGGAGTTTTCAGAAACTGGAATTGGAAGTTTGAAGAGGTGTTGTAGTGCTAAGGTTTGGACCTCTGAGGAAAAGGTGTTGCTTAGCCAGTGTAAGTATTGCTGAGCAGCTATATAAAGAGTGACTCTGAGGTTGCCAAAATAAGCCAAAGACAGGAAACCAATGGTGAATGCTGTTGGCCAGTAAAAAATAAGGTATGGTATAAGGAATCAATTCCTTTTTTGCTCTTTCAACCTTTCAGGATTCATTAGTACCCACTACTGGAGAACTCAGTAGTAGGGAAGCTGGTAAAAAGAGAAATGTAGTTTTCAGAATATCTGTCCCAGTATCACGAAGCGGATAAAATATAGGATGATAGGTTTGGAGGTCAGTGACAACATGATTACTACCCTGTTTCCCCGAAAATAAGACAGTGTCTTATATTAATTTTTGCTCCCAAAGATGCGCTAGGTCTTATTTTCAGGAGAGGTCTTATTTTTCCATGAAGAAGAATACGGTACACATTTATTGTTGAACAAAAAAAAAGGAAATTTATTACCTGTATACGGTACGGTAGTAGTTGTCATCACAAACCAGCATAACCAGACAAACTGTGAATCCTACAGTATCAAGAATTTCTTGTTACTACCATTATTTCCATGTACAACAATCCATGGTACATTTACTCATTTATTCAATGACAGTCATGTCATCATCTTCTGTAACATCATCATAACAATCCAAATCCTGAATTTCCTGGTGAACTTCTTGTGACTCCATTTCTTTCAAAATCAGTGGGGGCCTTATTATCAGGGAGGTCTTATTTTCGGGGGGATGCCTTATATTTCAGCGAGAGGCAAAACTGTAAGTAGGTTTTATTTTCGGGGGATTTCTTACTTTCGGGGAAACACGGTAGTACAGAGTTCAAGGAGAAGAGATTTAAATTTATAGGTCTTCCTTACCTGTGGGCACAGAATAGGAAAATTTTTATCATCAACTATAGTCAGATCTCTTTTTTAGGTCTCCCAAATCTGCTATACTTTTGATTTTCATTTTTAATTTAACATAACCCACTTATAAACAGTTTCCACTTCCTGCAACATTTCATTACTGAAATGTTTGGTTTTTATAGGTTTTTCATGGTTTTTTAGAGTAGTATATCCTCACTTTGAATATCTAGCATTAGATGATGGTGAAGAATTCATAACGAAGAGAACATTTATATAGATTATATGGTAATTGTATGTTCTATATAGTGATATTTTATTGAAATAATGCATCCATTTGTTAAAGCAGGAAGAAGTAGAATAATAGGAACAAACTCTATGGTTATTAAATATAACAATCCTACCTACTTATCTCCATAGCAACAGACCAAGTAGGGGTATGTGTGTGTGTATGTCTTTAGAAAGCATTTATTATAAGCAGTTGCTTCATGTGATTATAAAGGATGATTAACTCAAGTATACAATGGGACTGGCAAACTTGTGCCGTAGGGAAGTCAGTGATGCAGTTACAGTCTGAAGGCTGGCAGGTAGAGCCAGTGTTTCAGTCCTAGTACAAATGCAGTCAAGCTGGAGACCCAGAAATGTTGATGCAGATGAAGCCCAAAGGCAGTCTACTATAGATTTAATCTCCCTTTGTTTAGAGACCCCAGCCACTCTTTTTCTTTACTTAAGGCTTTCACCTGATTGGATGAGGCACTTTCTGGAGGGTAATCTCATTTTCCCAGAGTTTATCAATTTAAATGTTAATTTCATCCAAAAACAACCTCCAGTTCAACACATAAGACTAACTAACCATCACATTTTCATAATACTTTTTTTTTACTATTTATTAATGGGAAGGTACTAATGACCTTCTGAATACTTTCTTTTTGAGCTTTAATATGCCTCTTTTCCCAGAGAGGAAGTGCTTTGAATTTCCTTGGCAGAGCTGTTGTATCAGTGAGGATAACACAGATTATGCTGCAGTAACAAATAAGGGGTTAGAATAACAAAGGTTTATCTCTTGTTTATGCTGCCTGTCTAACATGGTTGGCAGGTAACCTTTGATTGTCATAGTAACTCAACATCCAAAGTTGACAAGAGTGGTATCTCAGTCAGGGATGACCAACCTTTTGGCTAACACTAATGATAGCTGATGAGCTAAAAAATAAAAAATAAAAATTGCAAAAAAACCTCAGTGTTTTAAGAAAGTTTACAAATTTGTGTTGGGCTGCATTCAAAGCTGTCCTGGGTCAAAGGATGGACAAGCTTGATCTACCGTAAGGCTTCAATAAGTTACCATGTGAAAGAGAAAAGAAAGCTCTGAAATATCTCATGTTGGTAGTTTAATGTTCTTGTCATGACACATGATATATCTCATTTTCATTGAAAACTTAATTGGTCAGGACTAAGCACATGTCCCCATCTACCACAATGAGATTAAGAAGTTAGTTCTATCTTGTGACTAGAAGGGGTAGACGTGGAAATAATTGGCAAACAGCACTGTCAGTGCATTTTGCCTTTACCTGTGCATTGCTCATGACTAAAGATTCAGAGGGGCACATTCAGTGCTCCATTTGTAGCCCTTCTACTTATTTAGCCCTTTGATTCTCGACTAATCAGTATTCCCTCTATTTAGACATTTATGCCTGTGAATTCTTAAGGATATTATATCTCTTCTTTTTTACTCTTGCAACTTCCCCATCCTCCACCTTTCTGGCAACTCTAGGATAACATTTAAAATTTTGAAATAATGACAGAGAATTTTTCTTTTAGACAGCAAGATACACAGGGTGAACCCAAAGTAGGTGGGCAGTAAATGATAAGATTTATAGTGTTGTCCACCTACTTTTGGTTCACCCTGTATATAGGAAAGGAACATAAGGTCAGACTGAAAATGACAGAGGAGAGGCTTTTAAAGGTATTTTTAATAAGAGTAAAATCAATTTAAAAATGAGAGGAGAGAATATATTAAAAAGTACACCTGAGAACAAATTAAAACAAATTAAATAAAATTGGTAGTTGAAAACAAGAACAACTTTTGAGAGCCAAAAACAAGAGGAAAGAATCAAACATTATAACATAATATAGAATGATACTTTCTACATATGTAAGATGACATCAGGAACAGAAACAAAGAGTAGGGGATGAGTAGTGGCATTTAATGAGTGTGTACAATATGTATGCCAGGAATTGTGCTGGAACATGTTCATGCATTATCGCAATAGACATAACAATTTTGCCAGTAATAGTAAGAACTGCTTCATAGGTAAATAGTAAAGCAGGGATTTAGACTTGAGTTTCTTTGGCTTCGACTTTGATAGGGAAATGAAACAATACAAAAATATACAAATATATCCTGGAATCCTGGAAGAAATCTATAGATCATGGATTACCTATGCAAGGCCTCTATAGCAATGACTGAAGTTAAATGGAAATTTGGAATATGTATTTTTTCCTTATTATGGTTTGGTACTTGTTGCTTACCAAAATGGGTAAAACAGATTAGAACAGATTTAATTAAAATTAGCATAATTTCAAATACAGAGCCATGTAAAATTTTTTGTTTAATGAAACATGCATTTTTATGTATCTCCATATATAATTGGATTTAATTAGTAGATTTGATTGTATATTAGCTGAACTTTAATTCTGTTTGTAGTATATTTATGAGGGCTATCAGAAAGTATCCATCCATGTAATATGAAAAATAGAGGCATTTATGGATAAATTTTTTCTGGACAGTTCTTGTAGAAAGATTCCCTCAGGTAGAGCTAAAGTATCGGGAAATAAATCTTCCCTGAAAATGATTTACTCATTCAAGCATTTATTTATTTTATTTTTAAAGATTTTATTGTTTTTGACAGAGACAGAGAGAGACAGAGAGAAAGGGGAGGACCCAGAGCAGTCTTAATAGTTGTCCGTCATCAGTGTTTTCTACACGGGTTGGGCCTGGACTGGGACTCGATCCTTGGATCCCAGGGCTGCAAAACGAACTCTTAACCAGCTGAGTCATCCTGGCTTCCCCTCAAACATTTATTTGAAAATGTATTTATTGAGTTCCTACTTTAAGAAAGTTCCGTAGTACTCTTTGCCAACCCATAGAGAAAAACAATTATATTAAGTTATTGCCCTGGAGCTCCTACTGATCAAATGTGGAACAATGTATGTGTGAAAAACTTAATTACAGCACAGAATTAGAAATCAGGGAAAGCCGGGATGGCTCAGTGCGTTAAGCACTCACTTTGCAGCGCCAGGGACTGAGGATTGAGTCCCGGCCCCGGCCCGTGTGGAACCATATGCTGAACTGGGAGCTCCCCCAGTTCAGTTCTCTCTCTGTATCTCTCTCTCTCTCTCTCTCTCTCTCTCTCTCTCTCTCAAACATAAATAAAAATATATTAAAAAAAAAAAATTAGAAATCATTGGTGGGGAAAAGGAATTCATGAGTCCCTACCAATGATGGATGGATGGATGGATAAAGGAATAAGAGATGGCTCTTGCTTACAGTAGAAGGCCAAATACGAACTAATAAATTATACAGACGATGCTGGTGTTGAAAAAAAAAAGCATTTTTTACACATCTTAGGAAAGATATGGATCAGGATGCTAAATTAGAGGAAGGTTTGATAAGAACATGATTTTGCATGTTTTTAAAAAGTTTCCCTACAGATTACATATTTGTTGCAAAGGAAAAATTAATAATTATTTTGTACAGAACTTATAGTATGTTGACTGGATGATCAAAATTAACATCCATCAGTGAGAAGCAGATGTATATCTGTGCCTCCAACTGTGACACTCAAAGAAGGATACATCATTGCTTGTATAGTATTCCAGCCAAGAATGCATAATCAGAATCTAATTATAGGGGAAGCTGGGATGGCTCAGTAGGTTAGGCACTCACTTTGCAGCCCCAGGGACCGAGGATAAAATCCCTGCCCCGGCCTGTGCCGACCCATGTGCTGAATTGGGGAGTGCCCCCAGTTCGGTTCTCACCGGGGCGAGACCCCGGCCCAGTTCCTGCCCTGTGCAGCCCCAAGCCCACCTGTGGAATGAAACTATGTGGAAAAACCGATGATGTGCAACTATGGAGACTGTTCTGGGCCCTCCCCCTTCTCTCTGTCCCTTACTCTGTATCTCTCTCTCTCTCTGAAAAACAATAAATAAATCTTTAAAAAAAAATAAAAAATCTGATTATATGGAAACATCAATCAAAGTCAAAATGAAGGACATTTTAATGAATGAAAAGGGGTGAGGGATAGTCTTCTTTAAAAGTGTCATAAAGAAAGGTTTTGGAAATATCTTAGATTAAAAGAGGCTAAGGAGACATGACAGGTAAAAAGAGGGAAAAGGTGAAGGAATAAGTTTAAATTTTCAGGCATAAAACAAATAAGGCATGGGGATGTAAGGTGCAGCATAGGGAATATAGTCTATAATAATGTGATAGCATGGTACAGTGTCAGATGCTTGCTGGACTTATGGTGTTCACTTCTTAAGGTATATAAATGTTGAATGACTACGGTGTATATCAGTAACGAATATAATATTGTATGTTAGCTATAGTTTATTAAAAATCTGTAAAAGTTAAAAAAAAAAGAAAGAGATATGACAGCTAAATGCAGTATTTGACCCTGGACAGGAAGCTGTTGTACTGGAGTGGGGCACAGGGAGATGATATAAAGGGCACTATTGGGTCAATTGACAAAACTGGATTATGAGTGATAGATTAGATAAATAAATGTATTGTTTAATGTATTATAATTTATAACTACACTGTGTTGTTATTTAAGACAATATTACTGTTCTTAGGAAGTATTCACTGAAGTATTTAGAGGTAAAAAGCTAGAATATACATATTTTCTCCTAACTGCTCTGAAAAATATTATGGTTGAACATGCGCACGGGCCGGGGCCAGGATTCGACCCCTGGTCCCCAGCGCTGCAAAGTGAGCGCTTAACCCACTGAGCCATCCCGGCTTCCCCTGGGATAACATTTTAACAGTGAACTTGAGTAAAGTATATTTGAAGTTCTTTGTACTATTTTTATTCTTGCAACTTTTGCAAGCGTTTGAAGTTATTTTCAAATAAAAAGTTTAAAATTTAAGAAAATAGTTATGTCCTACGTATGAGGTGAGCACAAAAAAACACAGAAAAATTGATCACAGGACATGAACTTAGAAAACTGAGATGGAAGCAAACCTTTTGCAGCCCTCTAAGAAAGCTGTTGATACGTTTTAGCATCTGCTAAATGCTAGATACTTGTCCCAAATGTCAGGTACTAATGTAGCAACCAAGTATGCTGTGTTCTAAATTGGTGCAAGACTTAAGTTCATTTTTAGCTGTTCTGTCTTTCAAGCCTATTGAAAACATATAGTGTAAACTTATGCTTTAACATTTATGTTATGTACTATATAGTTTTAACCCTCTTATATTAGCATATTAAAATTTCCCACAATTATAGTGGAAATTATGTTCAATATGTCACATCTAATACAGGACCTTTAGAATGAGTCATTAATCATAGATTGCAGTACTACATTTTCATTATGATAATTGAGTGAGAATGTTTATTGTAGTTTGTAGCATAGGATATTTGGATAGGGTATATCCAATCTATTAACACCGTAATTGATAATAAATATGAAAAATATAAATTATCTCATGGAAAAATGTAACTGAAATGTAAGTCAAGTGTCATTCTTTTAAATTAATTTTTCTACCACAATTGAATTTTTTAAAGGTGTGACTGAATTTTTTTTTAAGGCTTTATTTTATTGTTTGAGATTAGGTGAGAGAAGGTGAAAGAGAGAGAGAAACAGGTAGGGCCTAAAGCAGTCTCCATAGTTGTACATCATTAATTGTGATGTGGTTTCATTTCAGACAGGTGTATGTGGGGCTATGCAGGGCAGGAACTGAACTGGGGGCCTCCTGCATGGGAGGCGAGAACCTTTGCCACTGTGCCATCCTGGTGGTTACTAGTTGTCCCACAGTTTAGCATGTGGGTTTGCATTGGCCGGAGCTAGGAATCAAACCCTGGACCTCATAATTGCGAGGCAAGTGTTCAAGTACTGAGCTATCCCAACGTTACTAAATTTTTTACTTGAAACTTCAGTAAGATTTATATTGTAAAGACAAAAAAATCTTTGATAATGATTTTAAATAGGAAAATCCAATAATGTTCTAGGATGCTATATTTGAAATTAAAATAAATACAGAGAGTAAATCTTATGCTTTCTACACAGTGGAAATAGTCATAGATTTGGAAAGCAGTGCAGTAGCAATTGGTGTCTGATGTGATTTCTGTGCATCTGTATATTTGATCAGGATCTTAGAACTGTTAATTCTGTCATTACTGAGTTCAGCTGTGCCTATCCTATTTGTCTTATTCTATGGTTAATTGGCTTTTCTTTCTAGCTTTGAATAATTATAAGGAAAGTAATTTTATTGTCTCAAATATGGTTGTTAAGAAGACATCTTAATTCAGTGCTTAATCAGTAGATCCTATTTAGATATATGGAATTTTTATGTGGTTCTTTACATAGTTTCCATTTTTCGTTAGTTTTATCTAACAACGTTGAGCTTTTTCAAGGCATGAAAAAATGTCTATTTTTTTTAAATTGTCAGCAGTCTGCCTATTGGATGTATCATTATAATAGTAGTCTTTATTCTCTAATTCTCCATACCACCATTCCCATTTAAGAGACTCATTTTGTGTTGAATTGAAAAGTTTTCAGTAAAAGTACATGCTGTTTGTGTTGGCAATACCAAGGTCTGTGGCAATATTTTAGCCATCACACCTATTGGAATTGTCATTAAAAACAAAAATGACCCCATCCCATATTGGACCTATATCCTTAAGATGGAAGAAGCCAGTAGTATGGACTCTTTGTGTCCAGATACAATTTCAGAGAATGGCACAAGTAGCCTGATTTCTGATGAATTTCATTTGCACTGTAGTAATAAGCTACTACCTTAGGTATTGAATTAGCAGTACTTCTGATCAAGCTCTTTTACAGATTGGAAATTTAAAATTGTTTGTTCCCTTTTCTGTTTCCAGTTTGGAGACTTAATCTGGCTGCTGTGGTTTACATTAAGTGTTTAAAAGTTTTTTGCTCACTTCAAAGGAAGAAATTCTTTCTTTGGTGAACATTTAAATTATTGGCTAGACTTTCTATTTAAGATTATATCAGTCCTGGGGAAGCCAGGATGGCTCAGTGGGTTAAGCGCTCACTTTGCAGCCCCGGGGACCGAGGATCAAATCCCGGCCCTGGCCCTTGCGGACCCATATGCTGAATTGGGGAGTGTCCCCAGTTCAGTTCTCACTGGGGTGAGACCCTGGCCCAGTTCCTGCTCTGTGCAGCCCCGCACCCACCTGTGGAACAAAACTATGTGGAAAAACCAATGATGTGCAACTATGGAGACTGTCCCCCTTCTCTCTCTCTCTCTCTCTCTCTGTCAAAAACAATAAAAATAAATCTTTAAAAAGATTATATCAGTCCTGGATATGTATTATTTGGTACACAAATAAAAATATTAAATTTATTTTATAATCTTGTAATTGTGCCATCTCTACTTGCCCATGATATAATTTGGCATCAACTCTTTTTTAATGATAGACGAATCCTTAGTACAGTGGAAAAGAGCAGACAGAAATATAAACCAGCCTCTCTCACTGTGGAGTTCATCCCTTTTTTTTATCGTAAGTAACAGCTCTAATTTCTCTTTAATTTTGATGTTACTTAGTAGCACTGTGACTTTAGCTAAGCAAGATATTAAATTCTGACCTTCCATTTGCCTGTTTATAAAAAGGGGCAAAATATTTTCATATGGAGTATTATGAAATTAAATGAGGTAATATACATTAAGCATCGAAAATACTACCTATTTATACGTTTCTCTTTTTCTTTCCCATGAAAAAAATACCAACCTTTCCTTCTAACAGAATTTAGCTTGTTTATCAGTAGTTCTTAATGTTTCAGTGTCAGACATTCCTTAGGCATAAATCATACCATAGCAGAGAAATCTTATTTATTTGTTTATTTGTGTATTATATTCACAGAGTGTTTCCAGGAAAGTGAACATCTCAAGGAAAGCCTTAAGTGTTGTTTACTGCATCTCTTTGGAGCCATTATCGCTGGTGGGCAGGTGAGGAAAATGTTGAATGTTAACATATAAAACGATAGTTAATTGTGCAAAAAGTTTTTCATAGATTATTTAATAGTCAAAAAAACTTTGCATGGATTATTTAATGCATTTCTCTATAATTTTATGAACCATACAAGTACTTTTTAAGTTTATATCTTGCTTAAAACTATTCTAGTTCTTTTATTTGTTAACTTGCATGAAACCTAATAATAGTAGCACTAAAAATAAAATTAATATATAACCACATTTAACAATTTTTGGTAGCGTAAGTTTTTAGTTGTAGTGACACTCAACTACTAGTTCTTACTTAGAGTATAGGACAGTGGTGTCCAAGCTTTTGGTTTTCCTGGGCCACACATAAAATATACTAACACTAATGGTAGCCGATGAGCTTAAAAAAAAAAAAAAGGTTGCAAAAAATCTCATAATGTTTTAACAATTTGTGTTGGGCCTCATTCAAAGTCATCTTGAGCCACAGGTTGGACATGCCTGTTACAGTTCTTTCAGTGTCTAAAACATCATTTATACTCATCTCTTTTTGAAATTAACATTAGTTACTGGACTTGCTAATATATCTTTTTACTTGATGTGTTGTAAAGAAGCATGTATTACTAAGTTACAAATTTGTTTTATTAATATATTAGTAACTGTACTTCAATAAAATGCAGTTTAGACTTCACTCATATGGAATATAAAACTGAAAACATAAAGAAACAAAGCCTTGTGGACATAGTCAATAATTTAAAGGTTACCTGAGGGTAAGGCTGGAGGGCAGATGGGAGAGGAGGAGGCATTAGGAGAGAAGGAAGGGAGAGCCAAATATATATGGTGATGGAAAGAAAGCTGTTTCTGGGGAACACATAATACATAGACGAATACTACAGAACTGTACCCCTGGAACCAATGTTCTTTCTTTCTTTTTTATTTTTTTTTAAGGTTTATTTTATTGTTTTTGACGGAGACAGAGAGGAGGGGGAGGGCCCAGAGCGGTCTCCATAGTTATACATTACAGTTTTTGACATGGTTTTGTTCTACACAGGTGGGTGGGGGCCACGCAGGGCAGGAATTGGGCTGGGGCCTCCCACATGGGAGGCACACCCCTTCGGACCAGGGACCGAACTTTGGGGGTGAGAACTGAACTGGGGGCCTCCTGCATAGGAAGCACACCCCAGTTCAGCATATGGGCCCACATGGGCCAGAGCTGGGATTCTATCCTTGGTCCCTTGGGTTGCAAAATGAGCTCTTAACCAGCTGAGCCATCCCGGCTTCCCCGCTATGTAATTTCTATTGGTGACAAAATCATAGGGATTCTTGGTGTGGGCTGCCTTGTCTTTTCTTCACTCTGGTAGAAGAGTGGGAGTCTAGTCTCTTTGTAGTAAGAAAGATGGTGACCAAAATTGTATTTTTTAGTTTGTTTGCTTTAGCACATTCCTTTATTAGCTGATGTCTTTTGTTTGCTTCAGTACCTCCCCATTTTCATCATTTCTTCACTACTAAGAATAAGAATTATATGTGAATAAAACAGGAAATGACCTTGTTTTTGACTAATGGAAAAGCTATGGTTTGATTCTATTCCCTTTTTGAACACACAGACTTGTTAGTGCCCAGGGATAATCAAGGCTTAAGACCCCCATTAAAATTAACATGGAATTAAATTAATTAAAATTTACATGGAATTCAAGTAGATACTAGAAGGCCAATTTATTATTTTATGTATTGAAAATACTGAAAATTCTTGTAATTATCCTATAACTATAAGTTACAGCTGTATTGAAGTCAGAAGGTAGTTTATTGAATATAGCATCAGTGCTAGGGTATTTAGATGAATTGGATATCTAAAGGCATAGGAATGACATTGTCATAAAGAAAAGAAAAATTGAATTCTGATGACTGGTCTCCCTTCCAAAAGCATCATGCCTGATCTTCCCATTGGCGTATTGTTTGGTTTTGTGTTACAATAAGAGCAAGGGCTTTGGAGCCAGACTAGCACAGGTTTAAATCTGTCCATTTCTAAGTAGTTGTGTTACCTTGGATAACCTACTTAACATGTATTTTAGTATCTTTATAATTTGGAAATAGTAACACTATGTGGTAGTAATGTATATAACTATGATATATGTAAAGCACCTGGCAGAGTATCTGTGCTCATAATAACATGTTTAACAGTTAGATTTATGATTTCTTCTAAGTAGCAATAAATCCTAAAATCATAACAGCTTTAAGTTAGAAATTTACTCTTTTCTCTCATTAAAAAATATCAGTAAGCAGTCCAGAATTGATTTGGTGGTTCTAGGGTCTTCATGGACTCAGATTCCTTCTGAATATAAATTTATTATTATTATTATTTCTTGTGTTACAGGATAGCTTCTAGAGTCTGGCCAATCATGTCTGCATTTTAGACACAAAGATGGAAGGTGGGGTGGACGAATGAGACATGTGCCAGCTATCTTTAAAGGAGATACTGAAAAGCTGACACTCCATGTCTTTATCTCATTTGTTAAACTCCATCAGATAACTAACTATAAAGAAGGCAAATACATGCAGATAAAAAATTTGATAAAACTTGCTTCCTTAGCCTTCTTAGCAGCAAGGGAGGTTAGGAAATGTAATCTTTATTCTTGGTAGCCATAAATCCAGCAAGATATCAGGGATTCTGGATGGGCCATCAGCAATTTCTTCCATAATAGTACTTGTTATTATTGCTATTATTTATTAATGTTGATAATATTATAACAAGTCCTAATGGCCTCAGTGCTATTACTTTCAGATGATTTTATGTAACTATCTTATTCATTATATGTCAATTAAATGTTTATGGCATTATAGTGCTCATTTTTAAGTTTGATTGAGTTACCTCAAATATTTCCCAATTATCTAGTTAGAATTTCAGAAATTTGTAGACTCAGAGCCACAACAGCCCTTTCAGATATCAATATTATTTGTGATGTGTTTCCTATAACCAACAGAAAACCTGAGAGAGGCTTAACCAACTGAAGGTTTTTTTGGTTTTTTTTCCTGTTTTGTTTTTTATTTTCACATTTCAGGTGGTTTTGGGCTTGTATAACAGCTCAGTTATCATCAAGGATTATGGTCCTTCCATTTTCCTTTTCTACTATTTGTAGCCTGCTTGCTTTAATTCTTGGGGTTTGCTTCCTTGTGTTATTAAAGGTGGCTCCAAGTATTATGTCTACATTCCAGTAGGAAACAGGTGAAAAGATCAAGAGCAAAGAGTCCTTCCTCTTTTATTTGAAAAGTGATATCCTCTTCATGATCTACTGGCATATATTTTTTACCAAAACTATGTCACATGGCTAGTCCTAGCTGCAAGGGAGGGTGCTGAGTTTTCTCTGAGCAGATTGCTATCTGAATAAAATCAACAGAATTCCATTATTTAGGAAATGAAGATGTATAAAACACTAGCCATGTTTCTGAAAGTTCCTGTTTAAAAATTTTTAATGATTTATTAAAATAAAAAGTTATCTGAGGATTTATTAAATTATCTTTATTTTTCAAACATACAGAACCTCAGTTAGGTTTGGGTTTCATTTTATTGTCTTTTGTGTTTCAGAGGAATGCTTTGCAAGCAATTTCTCCAGCAACCATGGAAGTTCTTATGAGAGTTTTGGCAGACTGTGATTCTTGGGATGACAGAAATCCTGAAGAAGTGTGTAGGAAGGTAGAACTTACTCTGAAGTGCCTTACAGAAGTGGTACATATCCTTCTATCTAGCAGCTCTGACAAGCGTCAAGTGGAAACTAGCAATATTCTGGAGAACTATTTTAAATTACTAAATTCAGATTATTCAGCTTTACCTAATCAGAAGAGGTCCAGAGAGTGGGAAAGCCAGTTCATAGCTCTACAGATCAAAATGCTGAGTAAGTATCACATAAAGTTTATTATACTCATAGTTTATTATATTAAAGTTGATTATACTAGTTTTCTCTGAGTCTGTTTTTTTTACTTTTGTATTTCTCACTTTCACTTGAAATACAAGGCCATTGAATAGAAGGTGTTGATTGTCTAATTTGGATATCATGTGACTATTTAGATTTTGATTTTGGGGTAATTAATATGGAATTTATTTGTACATCTTTGTTTTAACAATAAAATTGGAGCCTCAGTATTCTTTTTTGAAAGTATCATCTACTAAAAGCATCAATGTTGAAAAGAAAGTCAGCTATGATTTTGAAATTCTAGGAAAAGTAAGTTTTCAGAAAGTGCTATTTTTAGTTTCTAACCTATGGCAAAAAATTACATACAATCAGTTTTCTATGTGTTTCTATAATATCCCTATAGAGATTACTTCAACATCTGTCATTCCTGTAGAGGACCTCTGTTTTTGCTTTGTTTTATTTTCCTCAGAGTAAGTGTGTGTGTGACTTGTTTCTCTTTTCTTCTCTTTATTTTGGTTATTTTGTGTCATTCTATGCTTATACATATATCTGTGTGTCTCTCTGCAATCTCCTTCACCAATATATGATTTTTTTATTGTATTCCCTTCTTAGGTTAATAGGTAAAAATATTACTGAGAGATCTTTTTTATAGAATTAAAGTACTTTTATTACAGCTAACCTAGGAAATTCCAATAAGTAAAAAGGGAAGTTTTTTTTATCGTACCACCAAGACATAATCAACATTAATGGTATGTTGTATAGCTCTATAGCTTTAACAAAAGGCTTGTATGGGGTGTGTGTATGTAGTGTCTTAATATAAAAATATTCTGTGTCAAAATCTTGGTGAAATTTACCTATTATAATAGTTTTTGTTTAGGAAAATAAGATTCATCTTTTATACTTTCTGTTCTTTTTATGTTATAATTTGTCAGGTTTTATAATTATTATAACTTGTTAAATTCATAAGGAAGTTTGAGACTGTATTGACTGAACCTTTTATTTTGTTGGAAATTATTATTTTACATATGCCAAATGTTCTTTGATTTCTGAATGGGAGTTATTCCTTAGTAGGAAGCAAGAGCAAAGTGTATCACAAATGATTAATTACCTGTCTCATTTTCATAATGACCATATATTAATTTTATACTATGTAAATGAGACTATGTTGCCAAGCCTTACTATGTGTTGCTTGTTGACAGCAAATTGGAACTCTTACTAGGTTATACTTGAGCATTATAATGGAAGAACAACTAAGTAAACTCTGGGAAATGTATATCACTTATATAAAAAGTTAAATATTGTTAATAATAAAGTGTAAAAATATTTACTTTGGAGGGATGCCAGGATGGCTCCATGGGTTGAGCATTTGCCTTGCACAGCCCCAGGTTCCAAGGATCCAATCCTGACCCTGGCCTGTGCAGACTCATATGCTGAACTGTGGTGTGCTTCCCATATGGGAGACCCCAGTTTGGCTCCCATCCGGGGTGTGCCTCCCATGCAGGAGGCCTTGGCCCAGTTTCCACCTTCCACCCATCTGTGTGGAATGAAACTATTTCGAAAACTGATGGTGTACAACTGTGGAGAGACTTCTCTGGACCCTCCCCCTTCTCTCTCTGTCTTTCTCTGTCTGTCTCTCTCTCTCTCTGTCAAAAAATAAAATTAAATCTTAAAAAAAATGTTCACTTTTATCCTGTAGGAAGTACAGATTTTTCAATCTATACCCCAACCCTTCCTAATTATTTTCTAATTAATTTACATCTGTTTGTCTGCTGAAAAGCCTAAATTGAAAATATGGCTAGTGGGGAAGCCGGGATGGCTCAGTGGGTTAAGCACTCACTTTGCAGCGCTGGGGACTAAGGATCGAATCCCGGCCCCGGCCTGTGTGGAACCATATGCTGAACTGGGGAGTTCCCCCAGTTCAGTTCTGTCTCTGTATCTCTCTCTCTCTCTCTCTCTCTCTCTCTCTCTCTCTCTCTCTCTCTCTCTCTCTCTCTCTCTCTCTGTCAAAAATAAATAAATAAATAAGTAAAAGTTAAAAAAATTACAGCTCTTTAAAAAAAAAGAAAATATGGCTAGAGTACATATATGTTTTCATGATCCTAAATTTTCTGCTTTATAAATGGATGATTGTGTTTTTATTTTTTTAGATACCATAACAGCCATGTTAGACTGCACAGATAGGCCTGTTCTTCAGGCCATTTTTTTGAACAGTAATTGCTTTGAACACCTAATACGGCTGCTGCAGAATTGCAAGGTATTTTTCAATTATTCTTACTGTCTTTGATTAAGTTATTGTTTTGTTTATGTTTAAATGCAAATTTGAGCATATTATTGCGAAGTTTTTTTATCTTTTTATTGTGGTAAAATACATATATAAAATGTACCATCTCAGTTGTAATGCATTTGCTTTTGGGCATCTGCAGCTGAGTCTGACGCTGGGACTCTGCCATTCGCAGCATTTGACTAAGTTACACAGGTTGCAAGAAAACCGGTCATAACTTTTTAATATACTACTGATATTTTTCAAAAAGATTTTGGGGAAAGTGGTAGATTACTTTGCTGTTTAATAATTTAATCTTTTCAGCTTGCAATTATTAGTGGTTCTCAACTTTTGATTGTGTAAAGTTAGAAATTTGACACGTTAGTGAAAAGTATCATTTTTATTAATCATATATGATAGGTTATAAATTTTTCAATTTCAATTTTATGATAAAGTTTAGTTAAAATTTCAGGTTTCTTTAAAATAGAAACCTTTCCAAGAATGTTATCATTTGTAAATTATATTGTTCCTCCATAGTTTTGCACAAAAAAATTACATATATCTATTATTATTCTAGTCACTATGTAGTCAACTATTATTAGAAAAATTTGCATAAATGTTAGGCAAAAGCTAATATAAAAATTGTTGGAATGTTTTTCATAATCAAAAGTTGCAGAGTCCAAGAGATACTAAAAATTTTGACTTTTACCTGGCAGACACCTGATTGGTTGAACATTTTCATCTCTCAGTTTATACTGTTGTAAATAAATGAAACCCATAGAGGTGCATAGTAAAAGGCCATATAGCACATTATTTTTCGTCACCCTGATAACCAGAATTATCTGATGTCTGCTTATAATATGGACCAAAGCCCAAGCATTGAACTCATGTCTACTACTCTAATATATATATACAGTTCTTGTGTCGATAATTATGGAATAAAACAAGAAGTTGTAAATATGTTCAGTCATACTTCCTCCTAAAGTATCTGTTTTTCCTTAAGATAAATTATACCATTTATAGCATTTTACCATTTATTTTAAGATAGAATTGTGGGTAATCTAAAAACTCACATATGTGTTATCCAGGTCTGACAAAGGAATGCAAAAGACACATGTATTGAGTCATCCCAAGCAAATGTGTTAATCATTTTTATGTATACGAGTACAGATGAGTGCTATTAAATACATTCACATAGTTGTGCAACCGTCACATTCCTCATATATCTTTTCATCTTATAAAAGTGAAACTCTGTATCCATTAAACAACTCCATATTTTCCCTTCCCCCTAGCAACCACCATTCAACTTTCTGTCTTCATGATTTTGCCTCCTCTGAGTACCTCATATAAATAGACTCATGCAGCATTTGTCTTTTTGTGACTTGCTTTGTTTCAGTTAGCATGATGTTCTCAAGAGTCATTCATGCTATACCATTGCAGAATTTTCTTCCTTTGTAAGGCTGTATAATATTCTGTATGTACCAGTGCTGTCCAGAAAAAAATCTGCCATAAATGCCACTGTTTTTTATATTACATGGCTGGATACTTTGTGGACATCCCTCATATATGCCACATTTTGTTTATTCTCTCATCTGTTGATGGACCCTTGTATTGATTTCACCTTTTGGTTATGATGCTATTAAAAACATGATTGTACAAATATCTCTTTGAGACTTTGCCTTCTATTCTTTAGGGCATATATGTCTAGAAGTGAGATTGCTGGATCATATAATAATTAAATTTTTAACTCTTTGAAGAATCACTTACTATTTTCCATAGTGGCTGCATCATTTTACATTTCTACCAACAGTGCAGAAAGTTTCCAGTTAGTTTCTCCACATTCTCACCAAGTCATTTTTTCATTGCCTCCTCCTTTCCTCTTCCTCCCTCCAGTCCTCCCATTCCCTTTTCTTCTACTTTCTCTCTTCCTCTCCTCCTTTTTTCCCCCATAATAACCATCTTAATGAATATAAGGTGATATCTCTTATTTTGATTTGCCTTTTTGTATTGGTTAGTGATACTGAGCACTTTTTCATGCACCTTTTGGCCATTTGTGTATCTTTGGAGAAATGTCTGTTTCAGTCCTTTGCACATTTTTATATTGGGTTTGTTTCTTTTGTTGAATTTTAAATTCTTTTTTGCTATGCAATGTTCAAATTTGGTGAGCATTTGAGGCATGTAATTTGTGCTTGTTTCATTTAAGATTATTTTATTAACTAACACTTTTTGTTACGATATTAATATTTACAAAATATATAAAGTGGATGTACCATAATTTATTTTATTTTCTATTGGTAGATGCTTAATTTGTTTCCAGTTGGCTTTTTTTTTTTTTTTTTTTTTTTTTTTTTTTTTTTTTTTTGGTATTACATAACTCTTCCAAGTTTCATAGTATAAAATTTTATTTTAGTAGAACTACTAGGATAAAGATCATACTTTTTTTTTTTTTTAATTTAGGGAGCATTTGAAAATAACTTAGAAATAATTGGAAAATGTAAAAAAGTAGAAAAATAGAAATACCATTAAAGTTCTTGATATAGACTGCCAATTTGCTTGTTTTTAAAATTTTTACTAGTTATACTTGTAGCAAATTTGTGTGTGAGTATGTAATACATAATATCTCTGATTATTATGTTTCTGTAAATTTTAAGATAGTATTAGAAATTTTTTAGAGAGCTCCTTGAGAAGCCTTTGAAAATGAAACTACTTCAAAGAACTTTTACCTTCTATTTGAGGTATTCCTTTCATGGACTTGCTGCTGAAAAATACTAGGGGTTCATTCTGATTCTTTGGAAATATTCCAGACTCAAGATTTTAATGTCAGCTCCTTGAATTATTCCACATTGTTAGGAGAGAGAACCTTGAAAGCATTTACCGTATGTAATTGTTTTGCTTAATTTACAGTAAAATAGTAAAGAAGAGCATAAAATAGTAATGACAATATATAAAGTCAATGAAAGTACCAAATTACCACTGGAGAGTCAGGGGGCCTCGCCCTACCTTTTAAAAATCATTATTCTTGGAAAAAAACATTCTGGTGAGATGAAAGCAGCATAAGAGAAATGTTTATAAAACCTTTTTGTTGTAGAAAAAGGCAACTTCAGTGATAAACACAAACTCTTTCATGTATAGAGAACCTATCAGTTTCTTTATAGAATGGTAAATCAGTAGGATAAAATGTAGTTCCTGGGTGGGATGGAGAGAATGCTAAATCTTTTTGATGGAATGGGGTTTTTCTCTTTGTAATTGTTTTTTTAGTTTAATTAATCTTTTGGTTGTGCAATATTATATATTTTAAATTATAATGCATCTCCCTAGAATATTTGGTAGCTAGGAAAAGGAAAAAAGGGGGAGGGAGGAACATGATTCTAATATTTGTTAGTTTTGTAATTAAAAAAAAGGAAGAAAGAAAATAAATGTAGTTTCTACTAAAATTTATTAGTATATGTTTTTCTTCAATATATGAAACTCAGATATAATAAAAGGTCTCTGAGCTGTTTGAAATAGCTATCATGATGGTGAGCTAATGTTTGCTCTTTCTACTATGATAATAGACCATAGTTTCTTACAGTTTAGATCTGGAAACTTGATGATAGTCATAGCATTTTAAAATTTAATTATTTGATAACCACTTTCATTTCAGAGGGGAAAGCGAGGCTTTGGGATCTGAGCCTTCCCATCTGGCAGTGTTCTTCTTTATTTTCAGAATACTCTAGTCAGGATCACTGTAGATTCATCACCAAACATTAGTCAGTAAGTTGTAAAAACAAGGGGCAACCTTTGAAGTAAACTGCTCAACTGTTTTGTTATACAAATAATGAAATGTGTTATAAGAGATTAAATGGTTAGTTGAAGGTTAACTATAATATATGATGAAGGATGAAGGTAGAATTTCTTACCCAGGTATGTCTTCTGACCCTAAGTTTATTGTTATACATAGTTTTGTATTTCTGTCTCCATTATTCTTGTCTCTGTTTTTAACAGCTAATTGTAAATGCTAGCAATAAGGTGGCAGACAAGAACGAGAAAGACCTTGCCAACAAATTACTGACAGAAATGAATGAGGACCAGGTATCTACAAAGCCTGCATCTTGTTTCAGTTGAAGTCCAAAATCAGTCAATGGGATCAACTATTCCTGTACTTTTTTTTATGTTGTAAAATTTACAAACATTATCTTAATTCTAATTGTCATTAATCAATTTTGAAAATTGTTAAAAGCAATTTTAATTTTTAATTTTTTATCTAAAAGATAAATATATTGAAATCTTGGTGGTTGATGTAAATGATAACAGTTTTCCACCTGTGTATATGTATGTATTCTTTTCAGTTTGGGAAGATACAAAGTACAGGAATGGAATCCCAATATCAATGCTGTTCATCTGGTGGTGAATTCATATTTGGGGGCTTCTTTTTCTAAGCATCATAGTGTATTGGGACTTTAGGGCTTTGTTTGTGAATATGTATGGTCAATTTTAATATCTGATTCTTTGCTTCTTGTTTACAAATAATGATTATAATTTAATGGACAACCTGAATCTTGGAGGAAGGGAAGAAGATGCCAAACTCTTTAACTGTTAATTTAGAATAAAACTTAAATTTTTCTTTTCTGAAAATCAACTTTATGGGAATAAGACAGAAATATGCAAATTATGTTGCTTTTTTACAATGCATTTGGTAATTTAGTTTGAAAAAACTACCTATAAAAATTGTTTTATTTTTCTTCCCCAAATGTTTGTGAGAGAGCTTTTATGATGTCATTATTAACATTATCTTAATATCCAGGTTTATAAATAGAGCTGTGGTATAGAAAGAGACATGATAATCTATTATTTTCTATTCTGGATGTGCAATATCAATTACAGCATACTGTTTTAGATTTCTCTATACCATAAGTGTTAGCCACTCTTAAGCCCTTCTTGTAAGATAATAGTCTTGGAAGTTTATGTTAGTATTATTTGTTTTAATTATGGTGATGCCTAGTCCTCTTGTGTGAACTCTAGGAATGATCTTATCTGTATGAAATTCTTTGTGCAGAATGTTTAATGCATATTATATGTTTATTACATATGTAATATGTTTATTTTATTGTAATCATGTTTAATAAACAAACAACATCAACAAAAACCAAGATCCCAGATGAAATAACTTATTTATTTAAGTTGTAGAGCTTAACTTAAAACAAATAAAGGTCTAATCAGTCCCATTTTCAAATCTTTTTTAGTGGGAGTGGGAGAGGAAAATTCTGTATATGGAATGACTAGCTTCAAGTCATAGTAAGATATTCCAAAAGCAGATTTTTGGAGTTTAGATTTTATAGCTTTTTAGTTTTCGTGCTGTGCTTTCTTTTCTTGGTTGACTATGTGTGATGATGTAACAGTCATGTTAATTTTTTTTCAGTATTGTTGATGTTATATTTGTTTTTGTTTTTTTGCTACAAAATGCACTGACCTGAAATTTAACATATCTGTTCTTTATGATGAAGCTTAAACAGAAACAGACAAATGGAGCTGCTTTTTTTTTTTTATTACTATTTTTGGCATTACAGGTCGCCTTCTCAAACGCATGACAATACTTATAAATAATTAATTTTCTGTTCTGCTTCAAATTCTGCATTTTATATAAAAATAGGTATACCTCATTGTTTCCAAGTGTACTTAGTTCATTGGTGTATGCACATACCATTTCAGTTATAACACAGGGTTTGGAAGCTAAGTTACAGGACTGTTTCAGATATCTTATTATACATGCTATGAAATTTAAATGTAGGAAGTTTATGTTTATTTTTGAAAGACAATTAAAATAGTAGAGTTTCCAATGATAGACATCCCTCCCTTCCTCTTGAGATTGTCCATTATTTTTTCAAAAGCATGTATTAAGCTTGGTGATTCCCCCTCCCCCAATTTTAATGTAATGAGTGAATGTAGCTTTATCCTTCTTGAGACATGGCTTATTTTCTGTCAAGTAGTAACTATCCTTGCAGGTTATAGTGTTTCAGAAATCCACTTCTGAATGTAAGAGGGAATGTGTTGCATGTTAAATAATTATTTTTTCAGGTTTTCAGAACAAAGGTTTCCTAACTAAATACAAATCTTGGACACATTTCTTAATTTCTTCGTTTTTTTTTTCCCCTCTGGTAGGTGTTTCAGGGACAGTTGGATTGTTTGGCTGTGTCAACCATTCAGGCTCTGACAGCAGTAATGAACAAATCTCCATCTGCTAAGGTAAAACATATATCCCCAAGCTGTAAAATGTTACCTTAGCTATACTAGTTTTTATTATGTAATTCTCAAAGTTATGTATGAAAGTGTGTGATACATATGGTTTCACACCCTAAATGGAAGAGTTAATAAAATATCTCATCTTAGTGTATAGAAATTATTTTGCTGGTAATTTTAAAGACAGATGCCTATTGGCGTTACTTTTAAGACATTGATGACTAAAGTACTAGCTAGTAGGGATTTACAGTGTCAATCAATGAATGGGAAGAGAGCACTAGTGTTGACATGTTGAAATGATCATTTTAAGTGGTCCTGTGGTAGCGTATAAAGGATTAAAATTTATATCATAATTTTTCTTCGTTAATAAAATATTCACTAGTTGATCAGTTTGACCACCTAAAATATGAACATTTTTCACATGTCAGCAGTCCTAATAATTTGGGACTTGTTTTTTCAGATGGTGACGAAAAGTCTTTCTTTTCCTGTAATCAATACCTGCAGACTTTGCTTTCCCTTCTCATTCAGTACCCTGACTGTGTCCTATTGTCCACTTATGCTGGTTTTAAGCTAGTAGTTTTCTCATTGAGTAGTTTTAAAGATTAGTGAGATCATCTGTGAAAGTGGTAAGTAAGCATAGTGCCAGGTACATTGTAAGTGCTTAAAAGTGTCATTATCTGTTATTATTACCATTTTGCCTTCTTACCCATCACCTCTAATGTATTTCATGCCTTACATTTCTAGTTCCAGAAATGAATGAATTACTCCTTGTTCCCTAAGCTATGCCTTTAGTTGTATTCCTTACTCTCCAATGGTTTTAGTTAGGAACCTTAATTTTTGCCCTATAAATGTTGCTATATGTAACTCTTGGTTATATTCCCGCTGAATAGGTTTTTACAATGGTAATAGGCTGTTGGGAATCTAATCTTCCTTTAAAACAGTTTCTTTAAGGAAAAAGGTAATTTTAAATTCTAAGTAATTGGTTTATGAGTATGATGGATTGCCTGTACTATAGTATGAAATTCAAAACTAAAATGATGTTCAAGTCTTTTGCAATATCAATTTTTTAATACTGTGTAATGCCTTGCACGATTTAAAATTAAAAATATTATTTAAAAAATGCCTTTTGAAAAAGGATCTACTTCCTACCCATGCCCACAGTCAGCTAGTTCCTCTTACCAAAGACCAATTTTATTCATTTTGTTTAAATCTTTTAAATTTATAATAAGTGTATATATTTCTGCCTGTTTTACTGGACCAAATTAGTGTTGCTAGGTTTATATTTTACTTTATGGCTTTGAGTGCACACTAGTTCAAAAATACATGTGATTTAGGCCTTACTAAAATGAACTCAGTGCTTCTGATAATTCACACCATTTATATACAAAGAATAAGGAGAAAATGACATATTTTTTTCCTGGCCACTACTCAAAATTTCCAGTACTATTTAAACCTTTAAGGCTGCTGTCTGACTCCTGTTACCCTCAATCAGATTCTCCTCATTTTTTCTTCATTTTTGTTTTGACTTCATATAATACTGCATTAATTACAAATCAAGTGAAGAGAGTAAAGGGAGTATCATGTGACCTAATCACTAAGTAATATAATAATTTGATAATGCACAACTATTGATAATTTTATTTATTATACATTTGGGTAGATTATTATAACATTGCATTCCAGAAGCTATATGGATTTTTGTTGTTAAGATAAAGATACCTGACTTGAGAAAATAGATATGTTAACTCATAATCTTTTTAATATTAAGTTAACTTATTCAACATTAAAAAAAATATTCTAACAAGGGGAAGCTAGGATGGCTCAGAGGGTTAAGTGCTTGCTCTGCAGCCCTGGGGACTGAGGATCATGTCCCGGCCCTGACCTGTGCAGACCCATATGCTGAACTGGGGTGTGCTTCCCATGTGGGAGGCCCCCAGCTCGGTTCTCAATGGGGTGTGCCTCCCATGTCGGAGGCCTCCAGCCCGGTTCTTGCCCTGTGTGGAATGAAACCATATCAAAAACTGATGACGTACAACTATGGAGACTGCTCTGGGCCTTCCCCCTTCTCTTTGTCTCTGTCTCTGTCCTGTCTCTGTCTCTCTCTGTTTCTGTCAAAAACAAATCTTAAAAAAATCAACAAATTCAGTCTTTAAAAATATGCTTTGATGTATTGGTTCTTCCTCCTCTAGGAAGTATTTAAAGAAAGAATTGGTTATACACATATGTTTGAAGTATTAAAATCCCTGGGTCAGCCACCACTGGAACTACTTAAAGAACTTATGAATATGGTGAGTATTTTTTAGCTTTATTAGAAGAAGTTTCATTTTCTTTATATCAAAAGATGGTAACTAACCTATGTCTCATATGTTGCCTTACAGGCTGTAGAAGGTGACCACACTTCAGTTGGGATTTTGGGCATTAGTAATGTCCAGCCTCTCTTGCTTCTTATCCAATGGCTTCCAGAGCTAGAATCCCATGACCTGCAGATCTTCATCTCTGATTGGCTGAAAAGAATTTGTTGTATTAATAGGCAAAGTCGAACTGTTTGTGTCAATGCAGACATGGGAATTAGAATCATTGAAACCCTTGATTCCCATTCTTTTCTTCATCGAACTTGTGCTGAGAATCTAATTGCACTCCATGGTTCCTTGGGGAGTCAGTCAGTGAGCTCAGAAGAAATCCGTCGACTACTAAGATTGCTGAGGGTGGATGAATCTGAGTATATTCACCCTTATACTACTCCTGTGACTCGAGCAATCCTGACAATGGCCCGAAAACAAAGTCTAGAGAGTGCACTACAGTATTTCAATTTGTCACATAGTATGGCAGGAATTTCTGTGCCTTCTATACAGAAATGGCCAGGGTCTGCCTTTTCCTTCAATGCTTGGTTTTGCTTAGATCAGGATCAGTTGAATCTTGGCAGTGCTAACAAAGGAGGAAAAAGAAAACAATTGTACAGGTACTGGTACAAGTTATGGAATATAAATGATTACTGTCATTTGATATATACTGTGATTCTTAAACAGGAAAAAGCTTTCCCAAGCATCTAGTTTTTAAATATACAACAGTGTACCTGAACTTTATTTATCCTTAGGATGTACACAGTTTAATAATAGTAATATCTTGCTAGCTGAGTTCTGAGGTCAGTTTAGAAATAAGTTCCTTCTAATAAGTACTGTAAAAATGGAGAAAAAAGGAATACTAGATTTGAAAATGAATGGCTATGTCTCTGTTCCATTGAAGATGCTATATAGTTATGTGACGGTCTAGAAAAACCTATATGTACATACATTTAGATTTAGTTTCTTCAGTAACAATTTTTAATATGCTTTGTGACCTTTATTTATTCTTTCTAAATCTTTTTTGGGGAGAATTTTGGAGATTTGAAAGTTTATAGCTTTATTGTAGTTTGCTAATTGAATTCCACTTAACCCCTTGACATATGGATGAAATGAAATTCTATGTGAGCAAAAAATACTACTGTATTTATTTATTTGTGGGTCCAATATCCAGTATTGGAATCACATAACTTGTAAACTTTGATTCCAGATCTGGCATGTTTGGTAGCTATAAATTGCATGTGTCCTAGCTGTTCTTTGAATTTCAGCTGTGACTTGTCTAGGGAGACAGGGAAACATCTTCATCTGAAGTGTATAATTGTTCAAAGTTATTATTCAAATAGTTAACTATACTTCGCACTTTTCATATTTTGTCTTCTTTACACATAGTTTTGTTATCCACAAAGTAAAGAAAATATGATAATAGCCAAGAAATGTTTGCGAGACATAGTTTTTGAAACCGTTGGTGTCTCTACTAATACTCTCCAGTACATACATATCTATTTTAGATTTTTTTACTTGTGACATTATGATACATAATGAAAGGTATCCTTTCACTTGTTACTGGAAACCACTTCTCATCCTTTTTTGAGTTCTGGTCCTTTCTCGTTTTTTTTTTTAAAGATTTATTTTTATTGTTTTTGACAGAGAGAGAGAGAGAGAGAGAGAGAGAGAGAGAGATACAGAGACAGAGACAGAGAGAAGGGGTAGGGCCCAAAACAGTCTCCACAGTTGCACATCATCGGTTCTTTCACATAGTTTTGTTCCACAGGTGGGCGCGGGGCTACACAGGGCAGGAACTGGGCCAGGGTGAGACCCCAGTGAGAACTGAACTGGGGATACTTCCCAGTTCAGCTTATGGATCTGCACGGGCTGGGGTTGGGATTTGATCCTTGGTCCCTGGGGCTGCAAGTGATCGCTTAACCCACTGAGCCATCCCGGCTTCCCCAGGTCCTTTATCTTTTGACTTGTAAAGGGTTTCCCAAAATTTACGCAAGATTTGAATTGCATCATTTGTGTCACTTGTGTGAATTTTGGGACACCCTTATATTTATCTATTTGTTTCTGTGGTTATCATTTCAAAAAAAGCCATCACTAGCACTTATTTCAAAACACAAAGAGGCATAGAATTTGCTCCTAGTCTTTGTAAAACTAAAATGTTTATACCAGCAATTAAATTGTTTCATAATATATTTGGAATATTTTCTTTTTTTCCCAATTCCATTTTTTATTTTTATAATCACAGTCATCACTGGTTGATATAGGTAAAGGTCTTGCATGTTTACGAATATTACATTGGATAGGGCTACCTTCATTTGGTTTTGAATCTTCAGTTAAATAGTCATATGAATTTGTTGAATATTAATCTTGCTGTTTTCACTCGAATACCACATTTGACTTTTATTGTCACTTTTGTACAAATATGAAACTGCCATCTTAAAGGGATTATTTCTTTTTTTTAATTGTTAAATTTATTGGGGAAACATTGGTTGGCTAAAATTATATAGGTTCCATGTATACAATTCTGCGTTACATTGTCAGTGTATTGCATTTATGTGTTCACCACCCAGAATCAGTTCTCTTTCTTCATATATTTGATGCCTCCTCCCTACTCCCCCTTCCCACTTACCCTCAGGTAACCCCTAAACTGTTGACTATGTCCATGAGTTTTTGTTTCTTTGTTACTTTCAGTTTTATATTCTACCTATACATGAAGTTACATGTTACTTGATTTTTTTCGGTCTGACTTATTTTGCTTAATGTGATGGTCTCAAGTTATCACAAATGACTGTATTTCATCTTTTCTTATCGCTGAGTAGTATTTCATTGTGCAAATACATTACAACTTTTTTATCCAGTCATCTATCAAAGGACACTTTGGTTGTTTCCATGACTTGGCTACTGTAAACAGTGCTGTGGCGAACATTCGGGTACATATATCTTTGTGAAATAAGGTTTTCAAGTTTTTGGAGTAGATAACCAGAAGAGGGATTGCTGGGTCATATGGTGATTTCATTTGTAATTTTTTTTTTATTGTTTTTGACAGAGACAGAGAGAGACAGAGAGAAGGGGGAGGGCCCACAGCATTCTCCATAGTTATATGTTATGAATTTTTGACATGGTTTCTGTCCCTACAGGTGGGCAGGGCAGCCCCGGGCGGGAGTGGGAGCTTCCACATGGGAAGCACATCCCAGTTCAGCATATGGGTCTGCACAGGCCGGGGCTGGAACTTGAGCTTTGATGCCCAGGGCTGCAAAGCAAGTGCTTAACCTGCTGTGCCATCTTTGTTTTCCCCCTTCCTAATTTTTTGAGGAATCTCCATGCTACTTTCCATAGTGGTTATACCAATTTATTTTCCCACCAGCAGTGTATGAGGGTTCCTTTTTCTCCACAGCCTCTATAGCACTTTTATCACTTGTCATTACTTGTCTTGTTGATTATAGCCATGCTAACATGTGTGAGGTGGTATTTCATTGGGTTTTAATTTGCATTTTTCTAATTGCTAGTGATGTTGAGCCTTTTTTCATATATCAGGTGACCATTTGTATGTCTTCATGGGAAAAGTGTTCAGGTCTTCTGCCCATTTTTAAATTGGATTGGTTTTTGTTGTTGAGTTGTATGAGTTCTTTATATATTTTAGATATTAGCTCCTTATCAGAGGCATTGTTTGCAATATTTTCTCCCATTCGGTTTGTTGCCTCTTTACTTTGTTGACGGTTTCCTTTGCTGTGCAGAAGCTTTTTAGTTTGATAAAGTCCCATTCATTTCTTTTTGCTTTTACTTTCCTTGCTCTTGAGGTCAAGTTCACAAAGTCCTCTCTGAACCCAGGTCTATAAATGTAGTACCAATGTTCTCTTCTATGCAGTTTATTGTTTCGAGTCTTATATGGAGGTTTTTAATCTATTTTGAGTTAATTTTGGTATATGGTGACAGTTCATAGTCCAGATTCATTCTTTTTCATCTGGTTTTTCAATTTTCTTAGAGGGATTATTTCTGCAGTTGACAATTTAACACTGAATACATGAGGTCTGACAATTAAGTTTGCAAATTTGCCACTATTCACTTACATTGGCAGCACTGTACAAACAACTCAGTAAGGTTTTATAACCTTGGTATATCAGTGGCTCACAGCTGCGTTTGTGTTGACGTGTGGTGGTGTCATTCTGAGTGGCATTCATTATTGTTGCTGTGTGTCTCTGCAATCGTGAGACTGTCAGAGCTTGAATTAGAGCAACAGAAAAACATTAAATTTCTTGTTAAACTTGGCAAGAGTGGAAGTGAAATCAAGGACATGTTAGTCCAAGTTTATGAGGATAGTGCCATGAAGAAAATGCAGTGTACAAATGGGTTAACCCTTTTGATGAAGGAGAGAAAGTGTCACTGATGAAGAGAGGTCAGGGTGATCGGTAATGAGCAGAACTGACAAAAACATTGCAAAAGTTTGTTGAATTGTGCATCAGAATTGTTGGCTGACTCTGAGGAGCATAGCAGACCAAGAAACA
>PVKE010005762.1:0-34183 GCA_004027555.1 Craseonycteris thonglongyai
CCCCCCCCCCCCACACAGAAGTTATCTTGAGAATTAGAGAAAATGCAAGTTCTGGCTCATGGTAGATATTAACTGTTGTTGAAATCAGGTTTTTTGCCTTTCTTCTTAAGTAAGGTAATATGACTGGTACATTTGGGGGCAATGTTTCAATCTGTCATTGGAACACTCAACAGACCTCTAGTAGCAATGCCTCCCCTCCCTGAAAACGTCCGCAGGTATGCTATGGAGTTGGGGCATGGCTTTGCGAATTTGTTCAACCTTTTGGAAAGCAATGTAGTAATCATTAACAAGAGTCATAAAAAAACGTTAATATCCTTTGACCTAGATTTTCAGAAACAAAAAACCAGATTTCCAGAAAATTATCCCAATGGAATTCATTCAAAAGAAAAGCAAAATCTATACATGTTAACTTTTGCATTGCCATTTTCTCTAGAGCAACTAAAAATAGAGATACAGCTAAAATATCTAATAGTGCAGGAAAAGTTAGCTATATTATGATGCAAATAAATACTTGCTAGAATATTATGTAATTCCTAAAATGGCAATTATTTTCATTATGTGATAGCATGGAAATTTTTAAAAATAAAATGCTCAGTGGCAAATTCAGAATTCAAAGATTTCTCCACATGGACAAGAATTAGAGCCAGACGTGGAAACAAAATTTTTTAGTATTTGGGAAGTGAGTTTGGAATTAATTTATTTTCTGTAAAAATATTTTATTTTAAATATTTCCTATTTTAAATCACAATCAGGAGAAAACTTTAGGCAAGGCCTAAAGGGCTTATTAAAAAAAAAAAAGAAAGGCCACATAATAAGTGGCAGAGAATAAATTTCAAAGCTTTTAAAACTACAAGTGCTTAAGCTTCTCTCTAGAGATTCTAATTCAGCGGGTCCCCGATAGGGTCCCGTTATTTACATTTTTTCAGAGCTCCACAAATGATTTTGATGTATGCCAGGGTGAGACCCACTGAGACATTCATCGTTAGCCTTTCAAATGATGCCATGAACACGCTGATCAGAAATAACAATACAAGGAGAACTTAATTAGAACTTTCCCTAATACATCATGTTCCTACTGGTGGGCCTTTTCTATGCCCATGTATTTAGTTGTACTCTGATGAATTTGTAGCTTGTGTACATAACCCAGAACACAGAACAGACAGCTTTTGATAAGTGTGTGGTTCTGTGCAATGTAAGGAGAAAACATGGCATAAAAGCTGACGGCCTGGGGTTTAACAGAAGAATAATAGAAGCAGAAAAGATATATCTCATCTCCACATCAGTCAGAAGATATGGACAGAATTTCAAGGACAATGCCCTGCTGTGACCAGCTGTGGCCCTTTTCCTGAGGACTGAAGTAGTGGATAGTCTCATGAGATTTACTATGCAGATTTCTCTTATTAATGCTGGCTTTAATTGTAGGAAGTTAATGTTAAAGACTGAAGAGTGGAAGCAGAAAAGGCCAAATAGAGCCTTGCTACCTGGCTTAGCGTCCATATAATATAATGAAAGAGACAGAAAATTCTTTGAGAAGATCCTGGAGTTAACTAGTTTTCAGAATGACTACAAGGTGTGATCAAAATATACGGTGAATGTTTAAATTAAAAAAAAAAGTTATTATAATAAAAGACACATTGCCATTAACCCCTCTCAAAATACTCCCCCTCACTTTGAACACACTTGTCTCGTCTTTCTTGCCACTATCTGAAGCAGTTCTGGAAGTCCCTCTTTCGCAAGTGTCTGAGAAATGGTTTCATCCTCCATCATGACAATGCTCCATGTCACACATTGGTTCTGGTCCAGCAATTGCAAATGAAAACATTGCGGTGTGTCCCCACCCACCCACCTATTCACTGGATCGAGCACTATGCAACTCTGGCTCTTCCCCAAAGAAGGCTGACCAGACGTACTGTTTAAAACGGGAATATACCATTGTTTTCTGCCCCACTTAAAATGGTCCATCTGGTCAGCCTACCCCAAAGTCAAAATGACCGTGAAAGGTAAACGTTTTGAATCAATTCAGGACATCAAGGCAGCCATGGCAGCACAACTAACGACATGAAAGAAGACCTGTAGAACTGCTTCAGAAAGTGACAAGAATGATGGGATAAGTTGCTCAAAGCGAGACAGAGTATTTTGAGGGGGTTAAAGGCAATGTGTCTTTTACTGTAATGATTTGTTTTTCTTTGAACATTCACCACATTTTTTTGTTATCACACCTCATATGTATGTTTCCTAAGACCATCATTTTTCAAAGTGTGCTTTTTGTAAAAAGTAATTCCTCAGAAGGGTAGAAGGTATTGCTTGAAAAGCGGTTCCATAATGTCAAATCACTGTATTGTACATCTGAAATTAATATAACTAATATCCCCTCCCCCCTCTCTCTGTCTCTGTCTCTGTATCTCTCTCTCTCTCTGTCAAAAACAATAAAAATAAATTTTAAAAATATATATATATAACTAATATCATATTGTATACCAACTATATTTAAATAAAATAAATAAATAAGCCTTTAAAAAAGGTTACATGATAAAATAAGTTTGAAAGTAGGATGTAACCAAGTTAGAGCAGTTTCTTTGCAGACTTCTCAGGGCCTTTGTGAATCTCCAAGAAAAGAATATAATATGAAATGTGAAAACCTTCTCTTGAATGATGGAACACACTTTAAAAAACACTCCCATATACCATATGATTTCTAGACAGAGCTAAATAAATGTTAGTTGTTAAAATATATAAAGTTAACATAAAGGGGGAAGCTGGGATGGCTCAGCGGGTTGAACGCTCTCACCTTGTAGCTCCAGGGACTGAGGATCGAGTCCCAACGTGGGCCTGTGCAGACCCATATGCTAAACTGGGACGTGCTTCCCATGCGGGAGGCCCCTGGCCCAGTTCCCACCCTGGGTGGCCCCTGTACCCACTTGTGTGGAATGAAACCATGTCAAAAAGTGATGATGTACCTCTATAGAGACTTCTCTGGGCCCTCCCCTTCTCTCTGTCTCTCTCTGTCTGTCTCTGTCAAAACAATAAAAATAAATCTTTAAATAAAAAAATTAACATAGGGTATTGTGGTACTAGGCTTACATAGTTTGGATTTTTCACCTAAGAAAAATCCATTTTCATGTGAAAATTAAGAGATAATATATAGAAAATTCAAGAACCTTTCCAGACAAACCTGTAGAACTAAGGAGAAAGTTCACTAAAGTTTCTGGACATATGATCCTTGAAAAAAACAAAACAAAACTCTCTCTTATACCTCAGTAGCAAACAATTATAAAATTTAATTTAAAAAATACCATTTATAATAGGACCGAAATCTATACTCTATCTAGGAATAAGTCTAATAAAATATGGTCAAAACTTTTATGGAGAAAACATAAAATCTTTATTGAAAGACATAAAATAACTCCTAAACAAATAGAGTATATACCATGTTTGTGTTTGGGTCGACTCAATGTGGTAGAGATGTAATAGTCACCATCTTTCAATTTCTTTGCTTCCTGATTAAGACATATTTCTCTTCTCACCCTTTCATTCTCTTGTTTCTTACACCCAAAAACAAAGAAGGTATCAGCTCTTTCATTGTTAGAATGTCTTCTGCCTGTCTTAGCAAGCCTCTAGTGAGACATGTTTTAGAGGCCCACCTAAAGATGCCAGATACTATTCCAGTAGTTGTTTGTAAGTTTTCCAATATAGAGCAAAACGGGCTAAAAGCATACTCTTGTTAGTATAATACCAGATCTACGAGCAGCTTATGCAATTTCTTTGTGTCTTCCAACCACTACATATATCTTTGGATATCTTAGCTAGAGAGGGTATTTCTTGTGCTCAAAATTGCCCAATTTAATTGATTAACTAAGGTAGATGTAAATGAAGGTAGCACCCTGGCCCACAGCAGTACATTGGTGCTACATTTCCTCTGATAATAGACTCAACCCCAAGTCACAGAGGTGGGTAAGTCATCCAGGCTGAGTCCATTATAATGCCTCATTCCTCTTGCCTGTAATTGGGCCATGCGGTGGACACATGACTCAGGCTTGGTTGATCAGTCTTTCCCAATGAAGGAAAGAGTAAAGCTAACAGGAAACAAGCAGAAGAGAGAAGAAGCTGAGTTTTTGAACTTTCGGTTCCAGTTACCCCTGTACTTTCATGGGTTGAAGTTATGAGCCAATAAAGGTCCCTCTTTTTTGCTTCATTGTGTTCAGGATAGCTTTCTGTCTCTTGCAACAAAGAATCTTCACAATCAGTAAGTAGGGAGAAGCTTTCTTTCAGGCTTTGATTTCCCAAGAATCTACACAGGCTGCTGGTAATCCATGCAGTCAGAGAGTTTTCAGAGAAGCAGAAATGCTGCACGTTATGGAATAAGGAATTTATTACAGGAAGGAGATCTTACACACTGGTGGGCAGAGCTGGGGAAGGTAAGGACCGGGAGGCAAGTCGAGAATCAGAGGCGAGGCCACCATTTGGTGGTACATCTTTTGCCTAAATGGGGCGGCAAAGGCAAGGCTCATGGGAGGCCTGTGGGAAGCTGTGCCTCTAGGTAGCTACTGTCTTTGTGGATGACTGTCAAATACCTTGCAGTGAGTTGGGGGCCACTGCTAGTCTGCAAGGTCAGCAGTTGGTAAGAAAGGGTGGATCAGGAGCAGAGAAGATCGAAGACAAGCCAGAAAGCAGACACCTCTGCATCTATCTGTAATCGCTTCTGACCACTACCACCTTCAGAGAGTAATTCGCCTCCACTTGACAGATCTCATGCCCATTCTTTCAGCTAGCTCCTACCTGGAGCCACACAGAGAAAAGGATTCTGGGAAATGTAAATCCCAACTTACTCAGATTGACACAGTAGCAATTGCCCTAGCCTTCATCCAGACCGCACACATTGAGAACTTCATGTTGAGGTTCTTCCATAAAGAAGGGGAGCTAGGCCTGACCAGGGGTTCTGCAACCATTCAAGCCTTTGCTGCCAGTTGCTCTTCTTATTGGGCAATTTTTCTCACACCCTTCTAGATCCCTAGCTGTGCAGCCCCCTCTTCTCTGTACCCGGGGTCCTTGACCCTCCCCCAGATCAGAAGGTTCAGCACTGTCACAGTTTTTAGAACCAATTCTAACTTTAGAAAAGGAAGATTAAGGGTGTTTAGTCTGCCGCCCAGGGACACAGCACCGAGTTAAGTTTGCACTGGAATCAGCTTTGACTTCTTGCCCCTTTTGTCCTCAGTTCTGGCTGGCTTCTGCCTCACTCCTGGACCCAAAAATGACTTTTTGATTATCTGCTGATCATTCCCTCCAAACTTCCCAGAATGAAGTCCCTGTCTTACGGTGGCCCTACCCAAGCCCCACCCAAGTTCTGCCTGTGAACTCCAGCCAGGAACCACGGCTGCTACCTGCAAACATGCCTTCCTGATACCATCTCCTACAGGTTTGCTTTCCAATTGCAGCAAACCCATGACAGGCTTGAGCAATACTCTTCCAAGCCGTTTGAACCCTTACATCGTTTGTACAGGTAACTGTTCTCCAGAATCAAAGGGTCACTGGCTCCTTGTGCATAGCCTCTTGTCACCTACTCACTTCCTTTTCAGCTTCCACTAAAATTTAACTCTCCCTTGACAACCAGCCATACTCAAATAGGCTCTTCAATGTCTTTTTTTTTTTTAATTTTGTATAGAGTGCCTGTGGACCTGTTCGTCATTTTGAGCCCTGCACAGCTAAGTTCAACATTGTTATATTTTATTTTCTAACTGAATTTCTCTTCAGCTTAATAGCAGCATCAGCGACAAACTCCCCCCCACCCCCACCCCAAGGTGTGGTTATTGTTAATTTTTAATCACCTATGAAAAGATTCTGCATGCGCATTCATAAGCAAAGAATCACAGTGAGATGGAATACCGGTCATCCACTCAACTAGTTTCCACACACTCAGGTGTTTAAGATGTTTGTCCTGGCAAAATGACAGATGACTGCATGTCATGTATCTTTGGGATCACGCAGAAGTATTTTAATTGGTGACTGTGGCATCCAACAATGCCAAGGGTGATCATTTATTACCTGTTCTGTTGCCACCCTCTATCCACTTGTCATATCAGATGATCTTCCTGCCTCCTATTTTACTGAACAACTGCTTATCATCGGGTACCCTGGTCCCCGGATTCCATGTTCTGCCTGCCAAACTGGACAGCCTCCCTGCACCCACACCTGGGAGCCACCTTCCTGAGGCCTACCCTGGGTGGATGTGTCACCAGGTCCCTCCCCTTCCAGTACACCCTGTGTCTTCACTGCTCTGGGTCAGGTTGGCTAGGATGTGACAGATGTAACACATGGTCCCCTGGGTGTACTGACTCATGGACATAGTTTTAAAAACCTCTACTCACTCCAGAAAAAATAAAGGCATCAGTGAGGTATCTTGGATTATTAAATCATTTCGTATGAGGCAGCCTAAACTCTAACAAGTTGGGCAAGATGGTCATTGACTGCATTATAGCCATCAAATTAAGCTATAGTTCAAATGTATGATCCAATAGCACGTTTATGTAGTCTACAGCTCATACAGTCTATAAGTCCATGTTATAACAGTTGAAGCAGCACACTTTTAGTGTCTTAGGTGATTACAGACTTTATAGTCTTTTCTCTTAGGATGTATTTTGACTGTATCTCTGATTTATTTAGCATTGAGTCCTGGTCAGTAGCCCACTGTCTCATTTTAATAGTATTCCTTTGAGAAAATGAAATACCTATTTATTTTTCATTCAGTAAATATTGTAATTTATAAAGGATCCATTCCACCACTGAGCACGCCATGAGAATTCCGCCTCTGATTTGTGCCTGAGGGTATCTGTGTGTGTAGCAGACAGTGATGGTGGGTGGTGGTTCGCAATGGGTGTGGTCCTTGGGGAAGAAGCTCTGTTCTAGGACTGATAACTGTGACAGGTTTCCTAAATGGAAAAATAATAATAATAATAGGGAGTCTGCTGGTTGAGATGACCTTGAGCTAGGTTTTTCCACAAAGACTCAACATCTTTAGTTTCCCCTAGTTTTCCTCCAATGGAATTTGAGCTAATTCTTACTCTACTTTAGACAAAATGGAGCCATTTCTTTTTTTCCCTGAGTCTACTTTGACTATAGGCCCTGAATCCTCAGCCTTTTCTAAGCACCCATGGTGGGTCAAATAATGCCCCCCCCTCCAAAAGAAACCAAAGATGTCTACATTTTAATCCCCAGAACATATGAATGTGTTATCCTATATGGTAAAGAAAACTTGGCAGGTATCATAAAGTTAAGGGTCTTGAGATGGGACGCTTATTGAAAGCCTAGATTATCTGTATGAGTCCAAATAATCACAGGGGTCCTTATGAGAAGGATGCAGGAGGGTTAGAGTCAGACAAGGAGACATGACTATGGAAGCAGAGGTTGGAATGAATGGGGCCATGAGCGAAGGAAAAGGCACGGTATCCATTCCCCCAGGAAGAAGGCAGCCGGACCAAAATCTTAGCCCAGTAAGACCCATTTTGGACTTATGACCTTCAGAATTAAAAGTAAATAAATTTGTGTTGTCTTATGCCACTAAATACAGGACAACTTACTACAGCAGCAATATAAAACAGACAAAGTGCCCCAGCCAACACCAACTGGAAGATAGAGACACTGGGTATGCCGCTCAATATGGTAGCCATTCACCACCTGTAGCTGCTGAGCAATCGAAATGTGGCTAGTCTGAATTGAGATGTGCCACAAGTATAAAACACACACCAGGTGTTAAGGAATTCACTAATAGTTTGGATACATTGGGTTAAATAAAATATATTGTGTGAATTACTTTCACCTGTTTATTTTGACATGTTTAAATGGCAGCCACTAGAAAATTAAAAATTGCACCCGTGACTTGCATGAGGTTTCTATTGATGGCGCTGCTCTGGAGATTTGGGTGACTCCCGCTACTATAAATTCTGACATTACTGTGGGACCCAGCTGGGTTGGCCCAGGCTCTCTGCTTCTGGCTCTGATGCCTCCGGATCCTGTTGAATACTCCAGGGCACTGCTGTAACGGGCCTGAACCTGCCTGGCTTGGGCCCTGGTATCCCACCTTAAGTTTTTCAAACTTAAGTTTTGTGGTATGGGGGCCACCGTTAAGAAAAAAGGAACACAGATTTAGGCATGGATCTTGGAGCAATCTGTGCAAATGAGGGACCTTGAAGCTTAAGTTCCATTAGCCTAATGGGAAATCTGCTTCTGCCCTACTCTCCCAAATCTCACCTGGGGTGGCTCCTCTCTCCCGGTCTTCAGTAGGCCAGGAACCCCACTTTCCATAGATCTCTCACTAGTCCCTAAGACAACATCCGAAGTGACCACCACAGCCCTTAACCCAGGCAAATGGGGCCTGGGCTTTGAGCTTTGGAGGACCCCACATATCATGAACACAACGGATAGGTGTATTAAGGAATGTAACGATGGCCATCAGTTGGGATTTGACACTCAGTGCTGCCATAGCACAACTCATAAACCCTAAGCATTAGTACTTGTGACTTACACCGTTCAGGTCCCAAGAAATTGCTTTGTTACATTTCTAGCCCTATGTCCTTGAAACAAAGGGACTGAGTCCAAATGCCCTGAAGATTTCTAAGTTGTGCTACTGCAAACATAGAGCTAGACGCTGCTTCAGAGTGCATGGGGGAGGCAGCACTTCAGAAAAAGACAAACCAATTAACTTGTCAAATCCTTCCTCTCAACACGAATGCAATAGATTCTTGCATAACAAGGTATCATTTTCCAGGGGTATATGGTTCTGGTGTTTGAAACATTTGCAAGTGACAGCCAAAAAATAATTTTGTAACATTAAATAATTCACATTGCTCTTAAGCTTGTATATGTATGCAGATCTAGATGCACCAGTCACAAAACAGGAATTGGCAACTAGATGCACACTGAATGCTAGAATTACAAATTTTAATAAAAATTTTAATAAGATGTGGCTTTTCCAAAAATTTAGATATAAATTTTAGCTTTATTTAAAATAATTTTGAAAATGAGTACAAGTCAAGATCATCATAGAGCTAGAAAACACAAAAGTGGAGCTCAGAGAAGACAAAGGCTGAAGGAAATGGAAAGCAGTCTGCTTAAATTTCTCTCAAAACTGGAAACAGTAAAAGAGCAGACTCCTCCTGGGCATGACCCACAGAAAACTTGAAGACAGGACTTTCAAATTTTTTATTTAATGAAGATTTCATTACTAATCAAGTGAAAATAAACAAGTAATTTTTCCAACCCACAATGTAGAAACCTCAGATGAAATCCCTGCCACTTCATAATTTTCATTAAATGAAGACTTAATTATGAATTAAAACAATGAGAAGAACACAAGAGAATTATTCATAATAAAGTCATAATTCAGAAAGCCAAATACACACCAAGTTCAGTGTGGCCTGTCTATTAGCATATGAAGAAAATTGCATTTATAAAAGCTGCAATTGAATGTGAAAACCAAAAACCTTGAAGCTTTACTATGCTTGTTGGATAATGATCCTGAAAAATGCCTGTCATATCCTTCCGACGGTGTAAATACGTCCCTCAAAAATTCAATCCAATTCAAATCAATGATTGCAATTTTTCCACTGCATGAGTATGGCAGAAAATTTAGTTTTAAATTTTACAGCAAAATGATTTTAGATGGAGAAAGGAACAATAGAAGTAGCTTTTATATGTTTTTATATCCTAAATCCAAAGACAAATATTTTGTTAAGGCTATGACAGTTTTATAACCAATCCTCAGGATCCGTTTTGGCCAATTAAGAGGTGTTTGCATCTGGAAACACTTGGGTTCTTGATTAAAGTGAAACTCACAATCACACACACAAAAATACATATGTGACTACTAGAATGTGTTTTTAAAAAACTGAATAACCAGCAAAACAAAAGTAGTGTTCAATAGAGACAAATGCTGTGTTCTCATAAAATAACATTAGTGTCCAGTTCTTAATCATGATAGTGCTCTTTGTTCTAAGCTCCTGGTTTCCCCAGTGATGCTGGGAAGTTACTGTCAAAGATTCTGGAGCCCGGATTCTCTGTTCTCCACGTAGCAATACTTACATGCAGTTTGGTTTACGGGGCTTGCCTCTCTCTGCCGGGACCGTTGCTGGTCCACAGCCACTTGGGAGCACCGTCGTGTTAATAAGAGACCTGTTCCTCCTCTTGACAGGTGGCTTAGCTCTCAGCCAGCGAAGCTGTCAGAACCTTTCGCTTTCACATCCCGCCAGAGCTGGGAACTGGGTGTGTCCTCCCAGCACTTGGCGGGAAGCTGGTTCCCAACGGTTAAGAAGCAATAAAACCGAGGCCACCCCTGCAGGCGGGAAGGCTTTTAACACGTAGTATCCCAGCCTCCACCGAGGCAATGCCCACAGATCAGCAGTGCTTACAACTGTGCTTGAGTTAGTCTGTCCAAGCTCCCGCTCATGCTAGTCCAGGGGGCCTCCCCGCACACCCCACCCTTTGTGAATATGAGTCACTCTTCCTTGGAACCAGAAAACAAAGGCAGCAAATACAGGAAAGTTATGTGCAAAAAGGCTGCTGGACAGAAACAAAGACAGATTGGAGGGCACATTTGCCAAGTAATGTGATCCTGTATTTTTGTCTGTCATTTTTTTGTTCTAAGGACTTCAGTTTTTCTCATCACTGTGCAATGAGAACTTGGAGTCCCCAGAGGAAATTTGAATGTATGATCCTTCTAGATGGTAATCATTTGCTTCCAGTCATTCATAGTTATCTCAACCAAATCTCATTTCAGTAATTATTTTTTTAGTAACTCCATTTTACTGGGAAATTTCAAAATATCTTATTTGGATTTTTCCTTTCTTCCTTTTTTGCTTCTTTTTCTTTTCTTTTTTTATTTTAAAGATTTATTTATTGTTTGAGACAAGATGAGAAAGCAAGAGAGAGAGAAGAGGGGAGGGCCCAGAGCAATCTCCACAGTTGTACACCATTAGTTGTACATCATTAGTTGTGACATGATTTCATTCCACACAGGTGTATGTGGGGCCGTGAAGGGTGGGAGCCAAACCGGCCTCCCACATGGGAGGTGAGAACCTTTGTCACTGAGCCACCCCAGCGGTTACCGGTTGTGCTGCACTCCAACATATGAGTTTGCATTGGCCAGGGCTGGGAATCAAACCCTGGACTTCACAATTGCAAGGCAAGCGCTCAACCTCTGAGCCATCCCAGCATCCCTTCTTTTTCTTTTTAAAATTTAGCAGACTTCTTCTTTTTTTAGAGTTTTAAATTTACAGAAAAATTGAGCAGAAAGTACGGAGAACTCCCACTTGCCCCCTCTCCCCACTGTACACACTTTCCCATTTCATTCACATTTTGCATTAGTATAATACAGTTGTTACAATTAATTAATTAACTTATTTTTATTTTTTGAGAGAAAGTGTGTGTGAGAGAAAGAAAGAAAGAGAATAGGGGAGGGACAATTAATGAGTCAGTATTGATACATTATTATTAACATTGTTTACACTAAGCCTCATTCTTTGTCACACAGTTCCATGGGTTTTGACAGATGCATAATGTCATGTACAGTATCAGACAGAATAGTTTTACTGCCTTAAAAATCCCATCTTTCACTTACTCATTTCTCTCCTCTCTCCTCCTTAAGCCCCTGACAACCACTGATTTTTAAAATTTTTTCCTGAAAGATTTTATTTTCTTGTTTTTGACAGTGATAGAGAGAGACAGAGACAGAGAGAGACAGAGAGAAGGGAGAGGGCCCAGAGCAGTCTCCATAGTTGTACATCATCAGTTTTCAACATGGTTTTGTGCCACACAGATGGGCAGGGGCTGTGCAGGGTGGGAACTGGGTTAGGGGCCTTCCACATGGGAGGCACGTCCCCTTGAGCCAGGGGCCAAACCTGGGGAGGGAGGTGGGAATGGAACTGGGGGCCTCCCATATAGGAAGCACACCCCAGTTCAGCATACTGTTCCATATGGGCCCGGGCCAGGAATTGGTCCTCAGTCCCCGGGGCTGCAAAGTGAGTGCTTAACTCGCTGAGCCATCCCAGCTTCCCCCAACCACTAATTTTTTTTTTTTCTTAAGATTTATTTTGTATTTTTTTGACAGAAAGAGACAGAGACAGAGAAAAACAGAGAGAAAGGGGAGGGCCCATAGTTGTCTCCATAGTTATAAATCATCAGTTTTTGACATGGTTTCATTCCACACAGGTGGGTGGAGGCTGCGCAGGGCGGGAACCAGACTGGGGATCTCCTGCATGAAAGGAACACCCCACGAGCTGGGGGCTGAACTGGGGACCTCCCACATAGGAAGCTCACCCCAGTTCAGCACATGGGTCTACACAGGCCGGGGTAGGGGCTAGATCCTCAGTCCCCAGGGCTGCAAGGCAAGTGCTTCACCTGCTGAGCCATCCCAGCTTCCCCCAACCACTAATTTTTTAATATATATTTTATTTATTTATTTATTTTGACAGATGAGAGAGAGACAGAGACAGAGAGAGAACTGAACTAGGGGAGCTCCCAGTTCAGCATATGGTTCCGCACAGGCCGGGGCCGGGATTCGATCCTTGGTCCCCAGCGCTGCAAAGTGAGCGCCTAACCCACTAAGCCATCCCGGCTTCCCCAACCACTGATTTTTTGATCTGCTTTTTTTTTTTTTGATAGTATGTATTCCTGTTCATATTATTTTGATGTAAATGTCAGATATCTAAGATATTTTATAAATATTTTAGTATGCATTTCTAAGAGATAAGATTGCCTTGAGAAAAATGAACCACAATGCTATTATCATACAACATAATCAACAATAATTCCTTAATATTATCGATGTCTGGTACAGAGCAGGTGCACAGCCTGCCCACTAGATGGATGTCCCTGGAGACTGTGGAAAGGAATAGCGGTGGGGACAGTGAGGGGGTCACCCAAGCTTACCCACTGCTGGCTGCTCAGGGCAGCCTGTACTGAAATGCCCCTCCCGTTGCTAGTTGCTGAGTACCCTCCCCTCTGGGTTATCAAATTTAGGAAATAAAAGTATAAGATGTTCAGTTGAATAGTTGGATTTGAATTTCAGATAAAATTCAAATTTAACAAGCCTCCAGTGCTTTATTTGGCAACCTCCCCCCCCCCCCCCGCCCCCATCTTCCACTGATAGAGGAAGGATACTCTTCTGGGCTCTAAAACATACCTCAGCTCCATGTGACCCTGCTTCAGGCACAGGTAACCACCCCCAAAGTCTAAACAGAACTGTCATATACCAGGGGCATCTAGAGAGCTGGTAACTCAGAAAGCAAAGCTCTGTCTGGTCAGGGTGGGACAGGGTAGGATGAGCTCAAAATCCTCAAACTAATAGGACAATTCCCGTTCCACACCCTACCTGGCCACCCCTACTGATCTCAGTGGACAGAGACTGACTTCTGAATCCCTCTCATGTATTTCCAGCTGATCTGGCTTTGCAGAACCCAGCCCAAAAGTCCCAGCTGCTGTTGTGACAGGTCCTGAGAGGGACTCGATTAATGCTTTATTCAATTGCAGAAACAGGAGTGAGCTTTCTCTGGCACTTTTGTATAGAGTTGCTCTTTGCCTTGTAAAGATCTAAGTGGTGGTTACACTGTGGATTCAGTTTCATTCTTCAGCAGCCCTTTCAGGAATAGAAGAAAACCGCCAACTTGCTCAGACCCGTCGTATCAGGCAGCAGGATCTCACCAAGCATGTCTTCCTCAGAATTTATTTTGGGTGTAACACACATTAAGAACATATTGGTGAGCCAGGCTGCCAATCCAACTGTGTGGGAGATTCACCAAAGGCAAAAAGACCTTCTGCTTCTTGTGTCTCTGAAAAAAGAGCTCTTTACTTGCTGTCACAGGTGCCTGCACCTGGCAAATAGCGTCCCACTCGACACGATTCTTCTGTTCATTGTAATTGTATTTACTGTGGCATAGGTCACACGTAAGGGGGAGTAAATAAAACACATCTGTACCGTTTAATATATGGTTATAAAGTGGACACATCTAGAAGAGCAGCCAGCCCTCCGGAAGGCCCCCCACCCATCCCCCCACCCCCACCCCCCGAGGTGGCCACTGTCCCAGCTTGTGGAAGACATTTCCTCGCTTTCCTCTTTGGTGGTGCTGCTATTGGTGCACTGCAAACCAAGCCCCTGTGTTTGAACTTATCAAATGGAACTCTGTTGTATATATTCTTTGTGACTGATTCCTTCCTCACCGTTGTTCCTAGATGAGCAATGTTTTCAGGCTTGTGGATTCAGGAGTCTGCGGTCTTCACAAAACAAAACAAGAAGCAACAACAACGAACCAACAAACACAACCTGGCCTTGAAGTCGCACTGGCCAGCGTTGGCACCCAGCTCAGCTACTTACTCACTAACTGTGTAGCCTGTCCTTCCCTCCTCTGGAAAATTCACACACACTATACCTCTGGACACGAGTTCCTCAAGCTGTCCACAGCTCAGAGAGCCTGATACCTGGTGAATCTTGAGTGCATAAAAGAGTGGTGGTGAGACGGTGTAGGTAAGGACCCAATGCAATACCTGACTCATAGCAAGTGTAGCTAAAATGGCTATTGTCCTCAGGGTTGTATATTTGAATATGCACCTGCCTATGGTGGGCAGCCTCTAGCATGGTTGCAATGGTCTCCACATCCTGGGAAGATTCGTGTACTTGTAAGTGCCCTCAGTATGGACTGCATTCCTTGACTCCCATGTAACAATAGAATGAGAAAGAGGGATGGGAGGTCACTTCCAAGATTGGACTATAAACGGCCTTGACTTCCACTGTGGATTCTCTTCCTCTCTGTCTCTTGTCGTGCACCCTGGGGGAAGTCAGCTGCATGTCCTGAGGTGATTCTGGGGAGAGGCCCAAGTGATGAGAGGCCAAGGCCTGCCAGCCACCACGTCCGTGAGCTTGGAAGTGCATTCCCCCTCCAGCTGAGCTTTCACAGGATGCTGCAGCCCTCTACAGCCTGACTCCAGCCTCACAGAAGACCTGCAGCCGGAGGCTCCCAGCTCAGCCACACCTAGATGCTTGGTCCACAGAAGCGGTGAGATGACAGATGTTGGTTGTTGTAAGCTGCTGCGTCTGGGGACAGTTTGTTACACAGCCATGGATAGCTAACGCACTACCTCTTCTTGGATGAGAGGAGGGCTGGCAGTTTTTAGGGCACATGGCAGGCGAGGAGATGCACTGTTCCTATCCCCAGTTCATGATGGACTCCTGCCTGGATGCAAGTACAGTTAACAGCCTTTGGGGCTCGGCCCAGCTTGCAAGCTGAGCTCACCCTATTTTTGGAGTGCTCTTCCCTGCCAGTGCGTGAGCTGATGTGGCGTCATGAGGCCCTGGCTATGTCTGCCCAACACAGGACCGCTCCTCTAACAGGCAGTCTTTACTTCAGGACCCCATGCTGGGCGGGCAGAGACCTCCACATGTCTGCACTGGGTTCTGTCTGTCCATCCATGAGTGTCACTCCCCAAGAGACCTTTCCATTCTCAATGCCACCTTAACCCCTGCTCCCCAGGCGACCAGTCTGCAAGCAAGGACGTCTGCTTCCCGGCTGCCCCAGCTTCCAAGTCAGCTCAGACTTACGCAGACTCCGCCTCTTGCTATAGTAGCTCTGTGACTCCAAGCAAGTTACTTAACCTTTCTGAGCCTTTTTTTCCCGCACATGTAAAATGGGTAATAAAAAAATGTGAGGCTCAGGGAAGCCAGGATGGCTCAGTGGGTTAAGCGCTCACTTTGCAGCTCCGGGGACCGAGGATCGAATCCCGGCCCCGGCCCGTGCGGAACCATGTGCTGAACTGGAGAGTGCCCCCAGTTCAGTTCTCACTGGGGCGAGACCCCGGCCCAGTTCCTGCCCTGTGCAGCCCCGCGCCCACCTGTGGAGCAAAACTATGTGGAAAAACCAATGATGCAACTATGGAGACTGTTCTGGGCCCTCCACCTTCTCTCTGTCTCTGTCTCTGTATCTCTCTCTCTGTCAAAAACAATAAAAATAAATCTTTAAAAAAAAATGTGAGGCTCAAATGGAATAGTTAAAGAGCGTGCAACAGAACGCAAAGTACATAGCAAGTGCTAGCTAAAGAATAACAATTGTCTATCCACAGATGCCATGCCAACTAGCCCCTTTACATTGTCCATACAGTTGTATTAGAAATGAGTCCAATTTGACATTCATGAGCACCATACCCATTATGCTCATGGAACCCCAAACTTACCAAGTGCCACCAAAGCACATGCCATCCCCAAATAAAGTACAACTCGAAATTCTACATGACTCTTTTAGATCCGTAACAGCTACAAATAAAGAACTACAACTTGTTGAAGCTGTCAGGCTCTGCCAAAGAATTGTCTCTGAACCACCTCTGAAGGCCACCTTTTTCATGAACCCAGACATCTGAAGTTCCTCCCAGTCTACCTCACTTGGATAACAATTCCAAGCCAGAAAATGGGAAGTCTCCATGGCTCCTCCCTCTCTCTCATTCCCCACCTTCAACCCAACATTATGCTTTTTCTGTTTGTTCTCCCTTCAAAAAATGCCCTAAATCCATCCCCGTCTTTCCATCCCCATCGGCTCACCCCACGGCTTCTCTTTCAAGAGCCTCCTAACTGGCTTCCTCTTGCGTTTAGAATAAAAACGTAACTCTTGATCAAGCTTCAGAGCTCCACAGGAGCTGGGCCCTGCTCTTTGTACCATCACACCTCCCACTCCCCAGGACTCCCTGTTCTGTGTCAAGCTCGCTCCTGTCTCAGGACCACCCCCCTGGCACTTCCTGTGCCTAGAATGCTGCTCGCCCACTCTGCATGTCCAGCTCCGTCCCCTCCTTCAGGGCAGAGTGTGAACGTCACTGCTGACTGCCTTCTGCACTGTGTTTCATCACTCACAGCCTCCCCACTGCGTTACTCCCAACCACAGCACCCGGCTCATTTCTCTGGTTCCACACACCCCGGGTGGTCATGATGTAGTTACTTGTTTAGGGAAAGTAACCCCCTGTTGCTGTTTCAGGGGTCTTATCCCTTTTGTTCAACCAGTGCCAAGCCCAGTGCTGGCCAGTATCTGCTAGATGAGTTTTCTAGCTAAGGATATCACTTCTATCTTTAAAGACTTATTTTTATTGTTTTTGACAGAGAGAGAGAGATACAGAGACAGAGAAAAGGGGGAGGGCCCAGAACAGTCTCCATAGTTGCACATCATTGATTTTTCCACATAGTTTCATTCCACAGGTGGGCGCAGGGCTGCACAGGGCAGGAACTGGGCCGAGGTCTCGCCCCTGTGAGAAGTGAACTGGGAGCACTTTCCAGTTCAGCATATGGGTCCGCACGGGCCAGGGCTGGGATTCGATTCTTGGTCCCCAGGGCTGCAAAGTGAGTGCTTAACCCACTGAACCATCCTGGCTTCCCCCACTTCTATCTAACAATTCTTTTTCTCCTGTTGCAAAAGCCATTCATATGTTGTTGTAGAAAAGATTAGAATGCACAGATTAAAAATAAATAAAACTATGTTATCCCATATTTTGAGAGCCTCCAGTAACCTTCAGATACCTTCTTTTATGGCATTTTTTCAAGGTATCTCTATCCACATATATAGGGATATATATATATCCCTAAGTCCTTTAACTTTCAGTGGTCACTCTTTCTTTCAACAGCCAAACAACACACATCTTGGTCCACCAGCAACACACCAAGGGAAACTGAGCCCCCTGAGGGGGCTGGAATGGGGCTGGGCATTCTAGGAAGAGGAAACATTACAGATGGTGGCATCCAGTGACAGAGACTTTGAGGAGGTCCCTGAGATCAGGGCAGGGGCAGCTAACGTGGAGGCCGCCCAAAGATGGAAGAAAAAAGGTAACATTTGGCTCATGATAAATGTGTTTGACTTGGTTTATTCCATCATAGTCCATTTAGGTTTCCCAGTAGTTCTCAAACAACCCCTCTCACTGAAATGACCCAGTTATATTTTGGCCAACCAGCCCAGTAAGACACTAAAGTAAGGCCAGCTGGACTCCCACAGGACACAGAGAGAACAATGTCCACCAGCTGAACCTCGCTGAATGTGGGTCAAGTGTGATGTCCTAGGAGACCCCAGAGCTGTTTCATACGTGTGCAGCAGAGCCGAGTAGGGCAGAGGAGCCTCTGGGCGGTTTCCTGATCAAACCCAATGGCCAGGGCGTGGCCGGGGGTGTTTCACCCTCCTGGCAACACGCACCACAGTGAAGTGTTTCCACCTTTTTCACAGGGAGGTTGAAGAAGTTGCCCAGAAGGACACAGCCAGAAGGGACGGAGCTGGGACTGGAATGAGGATGTTTTGTGCTAGAACCTGAACCCTTTCTGTGGATAAGGAAAATATATAGAAAGATAGCATCAGCATTGCTGAACCTCAAGGTGCACATGACATGGTCCTGTGTTGTTACAAAGTAATGAAAATAACAGATTGCATTGTGCTAAAATTCTTACGTACATCATCTCATTTACTTCCCCTAAGAACCCTTAAAGAAGCTATTACTGTGTTGCTTTTGCCTGCCGATGAGGAGATTGAGGTAGAGACTCTGAATGTCTTGTCCAAGGTCACCTGACTGGTAAGTGGCCCAGCTCAGAATCAAACGCAGAGAGCCAGACTCTAAGGCCATGCGTACCCCATGCTGTGCTCCTCTCCTGCCTACAACCAGGCCAGCCGCTCTCAGCGGCTACCCTAATAACAGTTCTCCAGCCTTGTGCAGGGCAGGGGGACAGACAGGACTCTCCTGATAACTCAGGCACGAGCTTTGGAGTCCGGCTGTGCCACATTCACACCTAGCCTGGGGACCGCACCTTGAGAGCTTCAAACCCCGCCCCTCTGCATCCCCAAAACAACGTTGGCTGTCACCCCTTTCTGCTATTTTCCAGGACTGTGATGTGAACACACAGGGGAACACGCGTAACACAACCCAGCGGGGGTCTTCCTAGCTCCTGTGCCAAGCACTGCTCCCTCTTTTTTTTTTGCCCAGGTCAACGGACCACAGAACTTGCCACGTCCCCAGTCGCCCCAGAAAAAATGCACTCACACACACTCATGACGGTAGTGACGATTTCAAAGCAGAGCTGTGGGGTGGGGCGGGGGTGGCTTCCGCAGCCCGAACCTCACAGGGAATGACAATGCCACTTTATTCTTCAATGCTTCTTTCCAGTCAGCCACCCATCTGCTTGCCACCCCCCCCCCACCCCCCCTCAGCCCGGGACACACACACATTCCTCTTGGAGCCTTGCCCGGGTTAGCCATTATCTTCTTCACCAGCACTTCCTTCTGTGCCTCCCTCCCGCTTAGGTGGTTTGGTAAAGTATTTATTCCAAATACGTGTCCTTCTCCTGCTTGGAATCCTGGTTGATTTATTAGCTCCCTGCACCATTGCATCCCTTTGCTGAAGCTCTTTAGCAAGCCTGTCCAACCCGCGGCCCATGGGCTGCACACAACTTTGAGTGCAGCCCCACACAAATGCATACACTTTCTTAAAACATTATGAGATTTTTTTTATTTTTGCGATTTTATTTATTTATTTTAGCTCATCAGCTATCGTTAGTGTTAGTGTATTTTGTGTGTGGCTCAAGACAGTTCTGCTTCTTCCATGGTGGCCCAGGGAAGCCAAAAGATTGGACACCCCTGCTCTTTAGAAAAAAGAAGATAATGGAAATGTCTAGCCAGAGCCACTGTGCCTTTGCAGGGTGGGGGTTGGGGGTGGGGAAGGGCTTAGCTGCCTTTGCCTGCACTGGCCTTTCCCCCACTTTCTCCCTTTTGAAAGGTCACTGGTTTCAAAGGTCTCAGCAAGTCTGTCCTGAGCGCCTATTTTTCCACACGTGGGTTTTTAGTTCCTCCTAACAGCAAGAAGGACTTGTCTCTGGTGAAAGCTGCCAAAGGTGCTTGCTGGAATCTCTGAGAAAGCAATTACCTTGAAGAGCCTTCCCTGGAGAACGGGCTCTTTCTCTTCCAAATTGGAAAAGTCTCACTTCGTGCCAATTAGTCCAGAGGGCACTTGGAACATGACCAGCTGCAATCCTAACGAGTCTTAAAGGGAAAGGGAGCAAGGAACAAAGGCAGCCTGTGGGTGTTGTGGCAGCAGGCAGGTGGCTTTTAAAGAAAAAGTACTCGGTAATGATGAGCTGTTACCATAGTGGAACACACTGGAATACAGTGTTAAAACCCATCACCGATTAAAGTCAAAGACAGGACTTCTTTTTCCCAGATTGTACAGATTTCATTGCCAAGTTCTACGACCAATCTCCTTTACCCTAAAGATGAAACAGCTATTCCGAAAAAGACTTACAACCTCAGAAACCTCAAGTCCATATGTAAATGGATAATGTGACTTGAGGAAAGTGAATTATTTATTATAACAATAGAATAACTGAGCGATGGTAGCAGGTTTCTTTCTCATGACATTGGCTTTGAGATGCACTACATGGTTTCTTTTGAAACAGATTTGCTACCTCCGTTAGGTTTTGCTTAAAACAACACTCAACTTTGTTTGCTTTGCCTGAGAGAACAGCAGTTGACTGGAGCAGTGCAGAGGTGTGCAGACCAGCAGGAGGGCGCTGGCGTGCGTTCCGTTGGGCACGTGTGCTCACCAGTTCAGCGGCCCCTCTTCATCTCCCCTGAAGATGACCATGCAAGCGCCTGAAGCTTCAATCCGGGGCGAGTTAGGGGGAAAAGGGGGCATGTCGCAGAATCCGGCCATGACACAGGTTTTGGCAGAGAGGGTGCTGAGGGGGGAGATCTGGTCCAGGGAGAGGTCTGTGTACGCCAGAGCTCTTCAAATTAAGCAGCATCTTTGATGGTGCTCTTTAATTCCAGAGAGCATCACCTGGAATCAGTGTTCTGCTGAGTCTGACCCTGATTTTGTTTTGTTTTCTCTCTCTCTTTTTAAGATTTATTTTATTGTTTTTTGTAAGAGACAGACAGAGAGAAGAGGGAGGGCCCGGAGCTGTCTCCATAGTTGTACTTTGTTTTTGACACAGTTTCATTCCACACAGGTGGGTGCTGGCCATGCAGGGTGGGGACTGGGCATGGGGCCTCCCGCATGGGAAGCATGCCCCAGTTCAGCATATGGGTCCTCATGGGTCAGGGCCAGGATTGGATCCTTGGTCCCCAAGGCTGCAAGGTGAGCCCTCAACCCGCTGAGCCATCCCAGCTTCTCAAGCTGCTGATTTTGATCAGCTGACAAATTTTAATGGCAGGGAAGATCAAGGGCCAGGATTACTTGTAAACATCACAACAAAATATTGCGGTCTCTTCACTGCCCCTCCAAAATGACCACCTTTTTCTAGGGAACAACAACAAAAAAGTGATTCTCCAATCCTAACATATTGTAGGGCTGAGCCCCAAAGTATCTGTGTTTTCAGCAGATTTGATTTACTCTAACCAAAGGATATTCTAACAGTACTTTCTTTTGACTTAGCATTTTGCGTTTCCTTCTTAGATTGGCATTTTTTATCTTAAAATATTTCCTCAGTGGTTTCTTTCTCAACGCTTGACTTGAACTTTAGCAAATTAAAACAGGTTATTATTCCTCTAAGACCAATGTTAAATGTGTTCCCAGGGAGATGCCAAATGCTACTTTATCTTGGTTGCAGTTGTCTCAAGAGGACCTTTTAATAGTTCTTGGAGTAGCAATGTGAGCTCTGGAAACAAGATAAACTGGGATACCTTTACCCTCCCCCAACTCCCTTCTTTCCCTTTACACTCGAGGCAACTAAATTCAAAGTTGGATGTCATGAATCCTAGAGTTTTACTTGGAATTTCATGCCGCTGATGCTGAAGTTTTATTTTGTGTTAGGATCAGGAATAATTAAGAAGCCAAACCTAATGACACGGTCTCAAAGTATATTTGAAACACTTTTTCCCATGACAGTAATTCTCAGGTTCTCCACGTTTATGAAAAATAGTGTAAAGTCATTTCTAAAACCACACTGTATTTAGATAGAACTAGGTTGGGCTGTACATGGTAGAAAATCCATACCACCAGTGGCTTAGGACAGAACTTGATCTTCAAACGGTGGAAAAATGCAATGGGGACTCCATCTTCAAAGTGCTCAGGGACCCTGGCTTCCTCCAGGTCTCTCCCCTCCACATTTATGCTTTGATCTTTGTGTTCATTACCCCAAATGGTAGCATCCTAAATTAGGGGGAAAAGAGGGCAAAGGTACCCACGGGGAAATGTGTCTAGTCACAGATGGGGAACACTTCTGCTTCTGTCCCATTGCTTGGAACTTAGTCACACGATAGCACTGAAGCTACAAGGAGGCTGGAGAAAGTAGTCCTTTTTTTTTTTTTTTTTTTTTTTTTTTTTTTTTTTTTTTTTTTTGTGGATGGCTCTATGCCCAACTAAAAGTTCTAATTCTATACCATGGTCTCGAGGGCTTAGTTTCTAAAACTTTATCAGTTTCTATCAATTTTATCTAGAGAATTTTGAAATGCCTCTTGAAGTTACCATATAACAACATGAGGTAGTGTTAAATGAGTATTAGAAATGCCCCACTCCATACAATGTTTCTACTCTTTCACTAGTAATTTTGCTTTTGGTAGTACATATGAATTATATAATACTAAACACCAAAAAGTTGTAAGCAAACCATTGTTCATTACATAGTTATTTATAATCACACACACAAAAAAATCAGAATGCCAAAATATTGGGGGAATTGATCAAATAAACTGTGAAATATGCCCTTAGTGGAATATTATGCATTTGTAAAAACTTATGTTTACAAAAAGTCCACAGTAACATAGATAACTGCTCGCTCTGTGAAATAAAAAACATAGGGATATAAACGTGCATAGGTTATAACTAACCAATAGAGAGAGAAAAAACAAACAAATGAACAAGTAAACACTAAAAACCAAACCCCAGTGGCTCTTTTGGTAAATGAGACTTTTTTTACGATTTATTTTTTTTTATTGTTTTTGACAGAGACAGAGACAGAGAGAAGGGGGAGGGCCCAGAGCAGACTCCATAGTTGTACATCATCAGTTTTTGACATGGTTTTTTTCCACACAGGTGGGCGGGAACCGCGTGGGGCAGGAACTGGGCTGGGGACCTCCCACTTGGGAGGCACACCCCCACAATCTGGGGGCTGACCCAGGGGCCTCTCACATGGGAAGCACACCCCAGTACATCACATGGATCCGCACGGGCTGGGACTGGGACTTTATCCTCAGACCCTGGGGCTATAAGGCAAGTACTCAACCTGCTGAGCCATCCTGGCTTCCCCTAATGAGACTTTTAAATGACTATTTTTCCTGCATTTCTTTATTTTCCAAATGTTCTTACCATCACACTTATTTCATTAGAAATAAAAATAAACCCTATTCTCTAGTCTCTCTAGGTACCTACATTCTACCCTACTCACAGGGCTCGGTTTGACTCTGCCTACTGTCTGAAAGTCTTTCTAATCACTGCCTCTCTCTTCTGCATCACTGGCAAATATCACCTGCAATGGGAGCTCACCTGGCTTGACCCCCCAACAGCAGGGGAATCCTTTGCTGCAGGGGTCCTGAGATCTAAAGAAGCTAGATGTACCCCTTTCTCTGCTGCTTGGCAGGTACAAGGCAGTCCTGTGATCCAAGGACACTAACCAGATACCCCAGCCCAGGACTTTGAATTGGAGAAAGCAACTTTGCAGTTACAGGCACTCCTCACATAACAACCGAGTTCTATTCCTACAACTAAGTTGTTAAGCAAGGTAGTTGATAAACAAGGCGCTTAAAGGCAAATGTCTTTGGTGTGTCCCATGGCGTCATAGGGTACCGGTATGTGTTTTTCAATAGATATTATGCAACATCCCACTTATAAACAAAATATGTAGTCCTGCGTGACTGCAAGCACTTCATGTAGTGAATACTGACTATGGGAATGAGACAAAGACTGAGAAAGGGGGTTCCTGAGCCTCACACAGACTGAGAAGGGGATTGATCCCCTATGCTAGAGACCTGCTCATAACTCTGAGCGGTCTTTAAGCACTGAGGTCATTAAGTGGGGAGTGGCTGTACTTGGGCTCTGGATATTTGATGCTATTCAGGAATATTTAACTGGGAGTATGTGTGTGATAGCGGTACAGTGATTATTTTCAACATTTTTTCTAAAATTTTTTGTGTCCTATAATATTGAATGTCAAAATAAATAAGTTGAGGGGAAGCGGGATGGCTCAGTGGGTTAAGCATTTACTTTGCAGTCCTGGGGACCAAGGATCGAATCCCGGCCCCAGCCCATGCAGACCCACATGCTGAACTGGGGAGTGCCCCCAGTTTGGTCCTAGCCCGTGTGAGACTCCGGCCCAGTTCCTGCCCTGTGCAGCCCCACCCACCTGTGGAATGAAACTATGTGGAAAAAACCAATGATGTGCAACTATGGAGACTGTTCTGGGCCCTCCCCCTTCTTTCTGTCTCTGTCTTTGTATCTCTCTCTCTCTGTCAAAAACAATAAAAAAATAAAAAAATAAATAAGGTGTAAAAAAAATAAAATAAATTTTTGTGTGTCCTTATAAAGAATCATACAGAAATGTTGTGGGTAATGTGATCTCTGGGATTTGCTTCAAAATAATATGGGTTGCAGGGAGAAAGTGGGTGAGGGATAGCAGAGGAGAGACTGTGCATGGTTGGTGGTTTTGGGGGCTGGGTGTTGGGCACCTCGGGGTTCATTACATAATCCTGTCTACTTTCATGTATATTCAAAATCCCCCATCATCAATGATTTAATTTTTTTTTTAAGAGAAGATGAGAGGGAGAAAGAGAGAGGGAGGGAGGAGGACCCAGAGCAGCCTCCATAGTTGTACATTATTAGTTGTCCCACAGTTTCATTCCACAGAGGTGGATGTGGGGCTGCATGAGGTGGAAACCGAACTGGGGGCCTCCTGCATGGGAGGCAGAACCCTCGCCGCCATCCCGGCCGGTACCAGTTGCGCTGCAGTTCAGCATGTGGGTTTGCACCGGCTAGGGCTGGGAGTTGCTCCCCGGACCTCGAGGTTTCAAGGCAAGTGCTCAACCTGTTGAGCTATCCTGGCATCCCCTAAAAATTTTAAGAGACCTTATTTTTTAGAGATCTATACTGAAATATTTACAGATGAAATAAAGCATGAAATATGCTTTAAAGTAATCAATTTCTAGGGATGGAGAGAATAGGTTAAATTTGTTCATGAGTTGGCAATTGGTGAAACAAAGTGATAGAAATATAGGGGCTCATTATACTATTGTCTCTGCTTTTATATTTGTTTGAAATTTTTCATAATATAATTTAAGGGGTGGGGGCAGGGGAGATACCTAGGATTTACTCCACTTTCTGAAACTGTTTCTAGCTATGCAATTTCAACAGTTCATTTCATTAAGCATTAGCACTGTGAACAGAGCAGTTAATAAGTTTTAAAGCAGGAGGCAAATGTTAATTAGTTATCACTTGCATCTTTTAGGGCTGTCTTGGGTACATGTGAAGGAAAATCTAACTCAAGCTGGTTTAAGGCATTTATTGGATCCCAGAAATTCAAAGTTGCTATTTGACCCTGGGCTCAAACATGCCATTGCAATGGGCTCTGTTTCTCCCCACCATTTGGCTCTGCCTTTTGCCAAGTTGGCTTCATTCTCAGGCTTCACAAGGTGCCTCCTCAGGTTTACATCTGCCCTGGTTCAAGCCCAACAGAAACAAGAGGGTAACAGTTGCTGTTGGTGCCCCAGAGGGCTGGCTGTCTCTCTCTCTTTCTCTCTCTCTCCCGCACACAGACGTGTGCACACCCTTTATTACAGGCATCTTTGTATTCCACTATCATCCAGCATCATCTCTACACCTGGAAGGGATTTAAGCACTTCTAAATGCTTCTGAGAATGGAAAACTTTTTGCCAGTCCACAACTATAGGACCAGCCAAGTCGACGTGGAGGAGGAATTCTGAGACACCCTAGAGAGAACTGCCTTTCATTAGGCCTGTCTGATGACTAATGTCTGATAATCCCGTGAGTAACAACACTATTTTCAGGTTTCCCAAGGGAGTAGCCTTTACAAACAAAACAAAACAAAACTTTCTTTTTCTGTGGAATGATGAACAATAATAGCAGATAATACTGGCTGAGAGCTTATTGTATGTCCTTCATATTTAATCATCACAACCCTATTATTATCTCTAATTTACAAATGAGGAAGTTGAGGCACAGATGAGTTGTTACTTGCCTAAGGCTCCCTGAGCCAAGATAGAATCCAGGAAACCTGGTTACGGAGCTGGTTCTTTGAACTCATCTTCTTCCTGGTCTTGGAGCTACTTCCTGAACACTGTTTTCAGGTTTCTTCCTTATTCTCCAAGTCCCCTGCAATAGGCCTCCTCTCCTGGCCACTGTTACAAGTTCCCATAGGATTCTTCCCAGATCCTCTGTCTTCTCACAGTCCAGACTCTCTGGGTAACTTCGTTAAAGCCCTTGGGTTCAGCCATCACTATCCCAATTGCATTTGACTACATAGAACAGAAAAAAATAACTACATTAGCTTAATCAAATGGGGGCTTATTTTTCTTTTAAGACTAAAAATACATGATCTACAAAAACTCTACAATGTCCTCAAGGTCCTAGGGACCCTCACATTTTTCTCTCCACCATCTTCACATGTACTTTTCATTCTCATACTCTCCTTGCCTTATATAACAAGATAGATACCCTGCCTCTAGCCTCAAGTTCATGGTCAAGGCAGAAAGACGGAGGAAAGACAAAAATGCATGCAACTGTAATCTATCCCTTCCTATAAAATTTCCTGGAAATCCTCTCCAGCTACTCCTTATCTCTCATTGGTTAGAGATAGCTATTCCTAGCAAGAAGTCAGGGGAGAATCTTTAACTGGGTACATTGCACCATGAACAAATGTAATATCCTGATAGAAAAAAGAAAATTATATAGATATAGATGATAGAGATAGAGATAGATAGATAGATAGATAGATAGATAGATAGATATAGAAATATAGAGATATATATGCACACAGTGGAATATTATTTAGTCATGAGAAAGAAGGAAATCCTGCCATTTGCAACAACATGCTCTTAAATGGACCTTGAGGACTAAGTGAAATAAGTCAGATAGAAAAAGACAAACACTGTATGGTGTGACTTATATGTGGAATCTAAAAAAGTTGAACTCATAAAAACAGAAAGTAGAATGGTGGTTGACCAGGAGCTGAGAGTAGGGGGTGGGTTGGAGTGATAATTGTTTAAAGATATAAACTTGCAACTAGTGGATATATAAGTTCTGCAGATCTGGTGCACAGCATCGTGACTACAGTCAACAGCGCTGTATTATAAACTTCAAGTTGCTAAGAGACTAGATCTTAATTGTTCTCATCACAAAAAAGAAATGATAATCATGTGAGGTGATAGAAGTGTCATTTTTACAGTTAGCAAACACTGCTGTAGTAATCATACTGCAATATATAAATGTATCAAACCAACATGTTGTACAGTTTAAACTTACAGTGTTGTATGTCAGTTATATATAAATTTTTTTTTTAAAGAAGAGAACTGATATTGAATAGGCAATACACACACCACTTACACACCCAAATGGTGTATTGATCCCAAAGTTACAATTCTGAATCAGACATCTGCCAAATGGAAGTTGAATTCAGTTTGTGCTAGCCCCTCTCCCCTATTGCAATAGTATTACTGAATAAAGTCTATCTTCACCACTTTAATGTTAGGCTTTCCTTACCTTTGACACCATCTTTCATTAGTATACCCTTTCTCTTGCAGGGTCTTTTTGATTCTCAAATGCCTTTCTTCTATTGCAAATCAAAAGCTATGGTTTCTTCATTTTTCTTAGGTGGGCTTCGGAGTGTAAGTGGGAATGTCAAAACTGTTTCTGTCTGTGTGCATTCCTGTTTTAATAACTCCAGTTCTTCTCTGGCATTTTAAATGTGATCTCTGGGATGTGCTTCAAAATAATACAGGGTGAGGGGGAGAAAGTAGCAAAGGATCATAGACCCAGTTGGACAGAGGAGAAAAATCACAAAGATTAATATTTCAAAATACTATCTTGCTGTAGATATAGAATGCTTGTGGCAATAAATATAAAGAGAAGCCAGTAACAGATGAATGATGTAAACTATTATATATTAATTCATGGAGTTACTATGAGTCAATGAAAGGATAACTATGAAAATTATATAAATAACTGGAAAGGTTTTTTTGGTTTCTCATTTGTTTGTTTTACTTACTGTTCCTAGTTATTATGAAGGATACAATTCAGGAACAGTCAAGTGGAAGAGATGCATGGGGCTAGGCAGGGTGTGAGGGCTGCAGAACTCCCACGCCTTCTCATCAGCCTCCAGCACCCTGATGTGCTCACCAATCCGGAAGCTCTGAGTCCTGTTGTTTAGGTTTTTATGGGCGTTTCATTTCATAGGCATAGGGGATATGCCCATGTGAAGATAAAAACTGAAACTTAGGTTTATTTTATTTTTTATTATTATTATTTGAATTTAAAGATTTATTGTTTTTAACAGAGACAGAGGCAGAGAGAGACAGAGAGAAGGGGGAGGGCCCAGAGCAGTCTCCATAGTTGTATGCCATCAGTTTCAACATGGTTTAGTGCCACACAGGTGGGCGGGGACTGTGCAGGGCAGGAAGTGGGCTGGGGGTCTCTTGCATGGGAGGCACGCCCCCTTGAGCCAGGGGCCAAACTAGGGGGTGAGAACTGAACAGGGGGCCTTCTGCATGGGAAGCGCACCCTAGTTCAGCAAATGGGTCCGCACAGGCCAGGGCTGGGACTTGATGCTCGGACCCAGGGGTTGCAAAGCGAGTGCTTCACCCACTTAGCCATCCCGGTTTCTCCAATTTTATTATTTTATTTTATTTATTTTAATCATTGTTCAATTCTTTTATCACTGCTAGAAAAACAAAATGCAAGTCGGCCCACTAACTGACTTCTTTCTACCTCAATGGGGCTCAGGGGAGGTCACCCCCAAACATGCCACTCTGACATTGCTTATTTTGAATTCCAGTTACTGAAGAAACAGCAGGACATTCTGACCATCTTTTGTCTCCCCAAAAGAAGGAATCTTCTAGGTGAAAATCCCCTCTTTGCACAAGGAGGTCAAGAGAAATCTTATTGCCACAGTTAACAGAATTCAGGGCCAAGAAGACTGTTAAACACAGTCTGCTTAGCTTCCTCATTGATTACTCACCCACACCTCAGTTTCTTTGTCTTGTCAATTCCTCACAAATTTATGGTTTCTTTCTCTAAAAAGTAGAAAAGCTGCCTGGTTTGGTCATTTCTGGAGGTTCCGGACCTGTGAGACCTTTGTATGTATGTATGAAATTAAATTTGAGTTTTCTCCTGTTATTCTGCTCATGTCCATGTCATTGTTAGAGGGCAGCCAAAAAGAACTAAGAAGGGTAAGGAGGAGAGACTTCCCCTCCTCTACAACCATTTGCATCAGAGGGGTGGCCATCCAACAGGGTGCTGTCCATGTGCTTGGAAACTGCCATCCAGAAACCAAGCACCTCTTTGTCGGTCAGGTGAGAGCTGTTTATAGGGCGCTGTTCGAGTGTGACAGAACCTGGTGGGTCCTCACACAGCTTGAGTTGGTCCTGGGGGGAAAGAGGCTCCCTGCTTGTACACACATCATCTTTTCATTCCACAGGTAGCGTGATCTTGTATAAACCCTTTCCATTTTATTATGGAACTCTTCTGGGCATTGCTCTCCCCAATCGTGTGTGTGGTGTGTGTGTGTGTGTGTGTGTGTGTGTGTGTGTGTGTGTATATTTTTAAGAGGCGAGAGAGAAGGGGGTGTGCCCAAAGCAGTCTCCACAGCTGCACATCATTAGCTATGACGTGGTTTGATTCCACACAAGTGGATATGGGGCTGCGCAGGGTGGGAACTGAATTACGGGCCTCCCACATGGGAGGTGAGGACCTCAAAGCTGTGTCATCCCAGCAGTTACCAGTTGCACTGCAGTGCAGCATATGGGGTTTGCACAGGCCAGGAGTGGGACTCAAACCCCGGACCTCATGACTGCGAGGCAAGAGTTCAACTGCTGAGCTATCCCGGCATCCCCCCAATAGCGTGTTTCTGACATCATTCAGACATCATAGGCATTTCCTGGTACAAGATTATTTTATGTCTTTGAGTCACAGGGGCAGTTTTAATTAATGTCTGACAGCAAGCTAGTTATTGCCTCTCAAATGAGAATTTGAGTCTAGACCAAAGTCCCCATAGTAAACACTGGGAGATGCTCACAGGCTTTTGTGACAAACCCAGCCTGCTCTCCACATACAGTTATTGCACAAAGAATTTGTCCATGTAAGCCCTCCAGCTTCTACTCTATAGTGTTTGGACTTGGACAAACTTCTTGGGTCCCATTTAGCATGTCCAGTTAATATTCCTTGAGGGTGAATTTACGTGCTTTCTGTTTTACAGAAAATAAAACATCAGTCACAATGTCCATTCCCATAATCATTCAGGTTAAAGAGACATAACCACTTTAAATGTATGCATTTTCATCTAACCTTTCACCTTAATCCCATTACTTTCATTTTTTAAAAAGATTTAGTGTACTTTTTTTTTTTTTTGAGAGAAGGAAAGGGGGCCCAGAGCAGTCTCCATAGTTGTACATCATTCGTTGTGACAGTTTCATTCTACACAGGTGGATGTGGGGCCACACGGGGCAGGAACTGAGCTGGGGGCTTCCCTCATGGGAGGTGAGAACTTTCACCAGAATTCAACATATGGGCTTGTCGGGATTCGATCCCCAGACCTCACCGGTGGTAGGCAAGTGCTCAACCTGTTGAGCTCTGCTGGCATCCCCAATCCCATTCATTTCTAATTGCAGGTAGGGAGGCATTCCCCAGCCACACATGAGAACCATTCCCACAAAGCATCCAGGTAAAGCAGACCCAACCTCTTCAAGTACAGCTTGTTTAAACCTTTCAATTTCATCCCATTTCAGCCTCCATCTTAGCCCTATCAATCTTTACATTTGTACTCGTATGTTCTCTTCATCTAATTGAAGGGGGCATCAGGGCCTCACTGATGAGTTTTGGTACCACAGTGCATTGGTCTCCCATGTCAAGGAACCCCAGAAATGTTTCCTCTTCACTCCCTGATCATGTTACCCACTCCAGTACATAAGGTGTTGGGGCCTCAGCAAGGTGATGAGCCTACAGGCCCTAGCCTTTTTGTCAATCTTGTTAAAGAACAAAACTCAACTGAGTATATATGAAAGATCTTATTGGCTTTATTCAGATTCATGGATTGGGGAGCATCCAATCTAGCAGATATAAAGGAGCTCCAAAGAGGTTTTATAGGTGAGAGGGAGCAGGAACAAGGAAGCTATACTGGGCATTTGCCGATTGGGTAAGGCAGGGTTACTTTCCAGCAAACCAAAACTTACACTAAGTTTCTAGGCTGGGCTCTCCCCCAAAGAGGAAGGCCTAGGCCAGTGGTCGGCAAACTGCGGCTCGCTGCGGCTCTTTGACTCCTTGCAGCTAAGCAGTCAAAGAGCCGCATGCGGCTCGCGAGCCGCAGTTTGCCAACCACTGGCCTAGGCCAACCAATCAGTCCTTCCCTGCTCAGTCTGTTACCTGCCCCAGCTCTAAGCGACCTTTGCTGACATAGGGTTTAGAGTGAGTGACTCCATCTTGGGCCTAATCTGGTGACTTTAATGGTCTTTATCTTGGTGAACTGCCTAGCTATTGCCCCATGTTGCTCCAAGTCAGAGTTCTCATTGTAAGCTTTGTCTGCCAGCCTTTTCAAATTCTAAAAAATTTATCAACTGAAATATACATACTTGTTTGGGGCCCAACAGGGAGTCCCTCTGGCCCACCCAACTTTCAATAGAGCTAAATTGACCTTTGTTTCTATTTCCTCCCTGCTGGGAGGTGTTTCTTGACTCCCCTCCCCTGCCTTTCCTCGTTCTCTTATTCATTAATTCAATGTTTTTATTAGCATCTGTAAAAGCCATGAAGGAAAGCTGGGACAGCAAATCCAATTAGTTTCTGGGGTTATTGCTGGTTTTGCAGCAGTAAGGTTACATAGGGTTCCCATGAAAAAGGGGCCCCCCTTAACCACATTTCCCATGACCTTGGTAACAGGCATATTCAGTGGATGACTCTCCGGGTTATCATAAAGCCAGTCCTATAAGACCTGCATATGCAGCTTATCAGCTGCTTCATGTGGGGGTGTTCACTTGGCATTTGTAGGGATCAGACCGTCTCCCTTCTCAAATAAACAGACCTTATAGTGGCTTTCATCTGATCCACCAGGCTAGCTATTTCCTTGAGAATAACCTGCCAGGTACCTAGACCTTGTACAGCTATTAAAGAAGTAATTCAACTGAGTAAATTTGAAGATCTGATTCTCTTTATTGAGTGATTCACAAATCAAGAACATCCTACCTAGCAAGTAGAGAGGTACTCCAGAAAACTTGTACAAAAGGGGTGTCCAGTCTTTTGGCTTCCCCACATTGGTAGAATTGTCTTGGGCCACACATAAAATACACTCATGATAGCTAATGAGCTAAAAAAAACGCAAACAAATCTCATAATGTTTTTAGAAAGTTTATGAATTTGTGTTGGGCCTCAGGTTGGACAAGCTTGCTGTACCATTTGGAAGGCTTTTATAGGCAGAAAGTGGGCAGGACAAGAAAGTTATTGGCAAAATAAAAGAAAGGATTGTTTCAGGGAAGGCTAGCTTCCCTCAGGGGAAGGCGGATCTTATCAGGCAGGTTACCTCAGCTTCCTTTGGGGGATGAAGAGGGCTTCTGTGACAGGTGACCTCATTGGTACTGACCAGAAAATTACAGAGTGACTACTTAACATAACATTCCTAGAGAAGTGTGAAACTGCATTTAGGTCAGGGATTAAGTCTAGGTTCAGTGTCATGGGCTTTAGCACAAATGACTCCATTCTCTTTTACAATATCTATCTGTGTTTGTTCCATAGTGAGATGTGGGTCCTACATCAACCCAAACACGCTTTTCCACACTGTGGCACTCAGAACCAAAGACACTGCCGCTACATTAGTCCCTTAAAGTAAAGGTTCTTCAGGAAGCTGATGATACCAATCCACAACATGAGACAGATTCTTCACACTGTACACCCTGGTTTCAATCGTTTCTTGGTTTTGCCTTCTCCCAATGTGGATCACCCTCTTGGAGACCAGAATTATTAAGAGTTATTCTTTTGGGGATAGCTTTGAGGCTAGTGGTTGAAGCTCAGACTGAAAGAATATCGAGCTTGGTTCAGCATCAAAGTCTGATCCAAAACGCTTTTAATTTCATTTTAGTTATTACAGATAACAATAATCAAGGATTGTGTATTTTGCTTTTTTTCTTATCGTTTGCATTTCATACGCATTCAGTAAGCCAGCTCCCTGGGAGTTGGTAATTTTTGCTGGTTAGTAACTCATCTCACACAGTTTCCCACACCATGGGTGACCACATGGCCACCCAGGAATCAAAGATTCCTTATTTCCTACCCTTTTATTGTTAATCTTCCCAGACCACATGTTTCAGTGGGCAAGGGCCATTTTAGCAAATCCCACATTTTCTGACACCAAAAGAGCTGTTTTTACTCATAGTACTTCTGATAGCAACTGTTTGGGGATTTTCCATACTAACGACCATTTCTCAAATTCTCCAACACCAACTAGGTATACTATAATTCAGTTACATTCTGATGTTAACTACCCAGAGTTAACATCAGACTCCATGGTTTAAGGGCTCAATCCTACAAGACTGCCCTCATTTCAGACACCAATTGCAAATGGGGTGCCAGGGTACTCATACTTCTGTCTGACTTGGCTAGTTTCTGGGGTTGCAACAATCCCCTCTCCAAGGTTCAATAATGAAATAGAACAACTCACTCAGGAAAGCACTTTACTACGTTAAATAATAATAATAATAAGAGACTCAAATAGTCATTTGTCCCTATAACAGCAAACCAAAACTTAATTGCAGTATTCAACCTTTCCCAAGAATATGTCCTTTAAACAGTACATCTGAAACCTCCTGATTAGCAGTAATCTGCATAATAACCCCCTGTAGTCCCTTAACCCCAAAAGTTGTTCAGGACTGAAACAATTTTTTCTTTTGCCAATACCTTCTTGCTCCACCCTTCTAATCTGCCTATAAAACCCTTCCGTTTTGTACAATTCCTCAGAGCACCCTTCTATTTGCTTAGATGGAAGGCCGCCCAATTCATGAAT
>PVKE010005762.1:34283-57563 GCA_004027555.1 Craseonycteris thonglongyai
GGGGCCAGGATTTGATCCTCAGTCCCTAGGGCTACAAAGCAAGCACTTAACCTGCTGAGCCATCCCGTCTCCCCGCAACCCCACCCTTTCTTCTGACCATTTCTTCTTCTGGGCAAAATGAACAAACATGTGCATGGCTCCAAATTCTGTGCACTAGGAAGATTTCTCTTCACCATCACCTTTTAAAGCTGTCCAGCGAGGGGTTTTAGTGCTGTAGCCATCCACTTTCAGCTCAGGCACACAGATCATGCAAAATATCTATAAACCAAACCTGAGACCGTTCTTCCTTAGTCAACTGATCACAGGGAACTCCCCAGAAGGCATGCGTGTTGATTGAGAGAATGTAATGTAGCAGGAAGAGGGGCCCTGGGCAAGTCTGGGAATTGGTACAGGATCTTAGAACAAGAGATTAACCTACTCAGGCAGGAATGGAAGGGCTGCCTCTAGGGATGAAAAGGTTTGAGGTCCCTAGATTCACTGGACTCTGCCCACAGGACCCATACTAATGTTCAAACTTATGGCTCATAACTAAAACTGTCTCCAGTAAAGGACACCCAGCAGAAGTAGCATTGGTGGAGTCCAGGATGCAGGCCAGGTCTCTCATGTTTTTTCAAGTTCAAGGGCACACAGATGCTCTCTCTCCAATGGGGAACCAGGAAAATGTGTGCAGTACACCTGCCTGCCTGAGGAAGCCTAATTTAGTCTCAGGTCTGAGGGGGCTGGGCATGTTGGTGTAACCCGCTATTAACCCTTTCCCCACATTCTACAGGAATATACTTGGTTTACTTTTCAGAATCTCAGCCCCACAACTATAGAAGGTCGTGTTTCTTTCAGGGCCATCATCATAGAAGCTATCAGATTCCTTATGCAGAGCCTGAGCCACAAATTGAAATTTAAGTCTTGAACTCATCATTTTAATTTTAAAGAAATGTTACAATTCTTTGACTAAACAATTACGCTTTTAGGAATTTATTTTAAAAAAATAGTAATGGGGGAAGCCAGAATGGCTCAGTGGGTTGAGTGCTCACTTTGTAGCCCCAGGGTCCAAGGATCAAATCTTGGCCCCGGCCCATACAGACCTATATGCTGAACTGGGGTGTGCTATCCCACGTGGGAGGTCCCCAGTTCAGTCCCTGCTGGGGTGTGCTTCCCATGTGGGAGGCCCCCGGCTTGCAGGGGGCATGCCTCCCATGCAGGAGACCCTGGTCCTGATCCTACCCTGAACAACCCCCCCCCCCCACACACACACACACACTGGGTGAAACTGTGTACAGCTATGGAGACTGCTCTGGGCCCTCCTCTTCTCTGTATCTCTCTCTATCAAAACAATAAAATAAATCTTTAAAATAATAATAATAATAATGGGCATAAAAAATGTAACTATCAGGGTGAATCACCAGAGCACTGCTTATAATAGCAACAAACCAGAAACTGCTTAGAAGAAACAAGTGGGCATTTGGTACATAAATTGTAGTATTATCCATAAAATGGAATTCTCAGCAGCCATTAAAAATGTTACAGAAGAACATTTATTGACAACAAAAGGTATTTGGGACATACTGACATATGAACAAAGTTGACAGTAAAATAACAGTAATGATTCAATTTTTGTAAAAATATATACGTATATATAGCAAAAACAGGCTGCCACGGATACACACTGGAGTGGTAGCAGTGTGTATCCCTGGGGGAGGAGTAGACGGGGGGGGGGGTTATTTTGTTCTTTGATTACCTATATTTTCCTTTCTTTCCCTGCAAATCACATAATTTGCTTTTGTAATAAGAAAATGTTAGCGTAGTTCAATACTTTCATTTTGATTAAAACAAATCCATTGAAAAACAAAATCTTAGTTCTTTTTCAAAAGCAGAAATGACTTCCAAGTTGCCACAGAGGCAGAGGAAGGGGCTGTTCCCCACGGAAAGCTGGCAGAAGCCACTGCCATGACGGCCCAGGTTGGCTGTGAGGGGAGCTCGCTTCAGGTCTGTGCATGTGGGGAGGCCGCGCAGCTCCCCCTCAGCCCAGTCGGTCCTGTTCTTGCCCAGTCACCAGCCTCAGCATCTTCAGAGCCATGTCCCCTTGGTCCGATGGAACCTAGAACAGAGCAGCATCCGTGTCAGTGCTCCAGGCTGTTCCTGGGACTGGGCTCAGAGGCGATGTCCTGAAATGCCCAGGGAGTGCCCGATGTGTGGCAGCAACCTGGGGGGACACAGCGTGCAGCCCCAAGAGCGAGGGTCATCTCTGTGAAGTGACCGCTGCGCTGGGCCAAAGCTCTTCTGGGCTCCCGCCACATTGGGTGGCAGGGGACTGGAGAAGTGGGGGTTAGCAAAGAATCTTCTTCATTCGATTTCTTTGTATGGGCTGTCTGTACTTACTACAGTGCTAGGATCCAGCCTACCCAAGGAAGAGGGAAGATTCTAAACACATCACAGAATTCTCTGTGTAGGAAACATTTCAGACAGGGAATGGAATAGAGCGATGGAGAGGGATGCTAACAGCAAAGCTGTTAACAAATACAAACAAGCAAACAAGACCCCAGTTCTATACTGTTATTCAACGTGGTCGTGTTTCTCCCTTAAGAGCTTTTGAATAATTCCTGTAAAAACTGTCCTTCCTGCACACCATCAAGAAGGGAAAGGGGCACAGGCCTCAGTTCCTCCTCTACAAAGACTGGGCTACAGAGTAAATGGCTCCAAGTTCTGCAGTCCACAGCTCCACAGCTCTCTCTGACCCCACTGTCCCTGACTGTCCTGCCAAGCAAGCCCCACAGGCATGGTGGGGTTTACCAAAAGGACATTTAGCCAACTAAAGGAGAAGTGGTGGGGGATGACTTAAATGTGGCTCCAAGAGAGCTATTTTAAGGCTGCCCCCACTGATCTCTTGTTTTTTCTGTGACAAGCCAAGAGGAAATGGGCCTGAAGAGCCAGCAAGCATGAGGTTAGCAACCTTCTCCTTCCCCTCCTACCTGCCTCCATAAGGACCCCCTCCTTCAGTGATAAACAGTGTGGTGCTCTAAGACAGCGGTCCCCAACCTTTTTTGGCACCAGGGACCGGTTTTGTGGAAGATGATTTTTCTATGAAAGGGGGTGGGGGTGGGGTGAGAAAGATGGTTTGAGGTTGATGCAAATGCGTTACATTAATTGGGCACTTTATTTCTATTATTATTACATTGTAATATATAATGAAATAATTATACAACTCACCGAAACAGAATCAGTGGGGGCCCTGAGCTCATTTTCCTGCAACTAGAAGATCCCATCTGAGACAAGTGTGCAGGGCAGGAAAGAGGCATGGGCAGGAAGTCGTAAATAAAATAATGAGCGGGTCACGTGTGGACTGAAATAAGTGTCAGATTCTGACTTAAAGCCTGCCACCAGATTCAGCTTAATTACCACTTGCTACTCACTGGTAGGGTTTTGATATCGAGTCTGTAAGCAATTGATTTATGATGGTCTCTGTGCAGTCAGACCTCTCTGCTAACGTTCATCTGTATTTGCAGGCGCTCCCCAGTGCTAACATCACCGCCTCAGCTCCACCTCAGATCATCAGGCGTTAGATTCTCATAAGTGGGTAACCTGTTCACCACTGATCTGACAGGAGGTGGAGCTCAGGCGGTAATGTGCGGTCGGGGTGGGGGGCTGTCAATACAGGTGAAGCTTCAAGCTAGCCTGCCAATCCTACCAGGCCCCACACAGACCGGTCCATGGCCTGGGGGTTGGGGATCTCTGCTCCAAGACACACTGTGTGCTCATCATTGGAGATACTCAATTACTCAGAGCCACAACAAAATGCCCTTGTAACCCTGTCCTGCCTTGTTCATTCTCTCTTCAGATCAAGTTTCTTAAGAGAAAGCGGCTACTATTTCCTTCCACTTTCTTAAAGAAAGTAGTCTTTTCTGTCTCATTGCTCATTCTTTTGCTCCAACCTGTCCATGCTGGCTTTTAAGCCTGCCGTTTACTGCGAATGCTCGCCACGACCACTGATGACATCAGGGTATCAAAATCACTGCTTACATGTCAGTCCTTCATCTGAGTTGTCAGCAGCACTTGACATCACTGGCCCCTCTCTGCTTTTGGGAGGCCACATGTCCCGGGTTTCCTTCCTACTTTTCTGGCTGCTTCTTTCTCAACTCTCACTTGTGGGTCCTTCTTTTCCTCCTATCTCTTAAACACTGGTGCACCCAGGCCCCTGTCTCTGGCCTTTTCCACATTCAACTCCCAAATCTCTGTCTGCAAGGACAAACATTTAACTCCAGATTCACAAACACACAGTTCCTATGTCCAATTGCTTATGGACATTCCACCTCTCTGTTCCACAGCCAACAGCTATTGCCCATTCCTCCACTTCTTTCCTCCTGGAATACCATAGAAGTTGCTTAGATTGGCTCTCTGTCCCAGGCTTGTCTCTGCTAGAATGTTATTTCTTAGACGAATCCAGAAATTTCACTCCTTTGCTTAAAACCCCTTGATGGTACCTCGTCATTTTCAGGATAGGTCTGAGGTCCGTAAGGTGACGTGTAGTCTCCCTTCCTGGTCTCAGCTCCCCAGGGTCCCTCCCAAGGCCCTGGTTGTCTGAAGGCTGCTGGAACCTGCACATGTTGCTGCTGTGCTTGCTTGCTTCCCTTCTCCTCTTCACGTGGTTACCAAGGTCCTGCCTCCCAGAGCCCCAAGCCTGGGTCGGGCCCCCTCCTCTGGATCAACCCTCAGCTTAGCATTTCTCAGCCCATGTCACAGTCTCTCTGCCTGTCTACCCCTCTGGCCTGTGAGCTCCTTGAGGACAGAGATGGGCACCACCCATCTGTGTCCTCCCAGTAATGTGACACGGTGACTAGCAGTCATGAGACACTCCAATGTTTGTTTAACCAATAAAGGAAACCACAGAGAAACATTGGTTGCTCTTACAGCATTCAGCCTCTTCACTTCTGGGGTGTTCTTAAGAGGGAAGAGATTAAGAATGCATTGTCTGTGGTCAGACAGCTAATAAACATTGGGAAACCAAGGCTACTAGATACTTCAGCTCTCTTTCCTCTGTATCAGGGTTTCTTAGCCTTGACCCTACTGACATTTGGGGCTATTAGTTCCTTGTAGGAACTGTCCTGTGTCTGGTGGGATGTATCCCAGGATACCTGGCCTCTACCCACTAGATACCAGCAATACCTTCCCCAAATGTGTGACAATCAAAAATGTCCCCAGGCATGGCCAAAGTCCCCTGGGGGCAATATTGACCCCCGGTGAGCAACACTAATGGCTCTCAGGAATGGCTTATGGGAAGGGGACTTTGCCCACCCCTAAATCTCTCAAAGCCACCCCAGTAAACACTCTTTGTGCTTGTTGTGCCAACAGAACCTGAAGACCAGTCCCCTTAGACTCACTTTCCAGCCGGATGGCTGCCCCTCTGTCCCTTCTCTATGAGATTCTGTCCTGGGCACACTGGAACCAAGAGGGGCGGGCAGGCTGGAAGGCACCTTAATGTCTCTCCCAACTAATACCTGGCAGGAAACCATGAGCCTGTGAAGAAGAGAGACCCTGGGTTGAAGTGGCCAGACCAAAGCATGACCATGAGGGCGGCTCCGGGCCCTCTGCCTCCCGCCATTCCTCCCTTTGGCTCTTGGCGGGGCGTGTGTGCGTGTATAGTGGATTTAGCCTTCCATCATCTCCTCAGCCCACACAAAGCCACTCACCCAACACACAACCTAAGGGAAGATAGCGGGCTCGCTGCAAGCACAGGAGCCTGACAACCTCACTGCCCATCTATGCAGGCAAAGCCTCTTCCAACAGAAATCCTGGAGCAATCTGGAGCCTCCACTGTGGGAAGACACTCCCCGCCATGCACCACGCACTGGGGACTCAGCTTTACAGAGCCTCAAGCTCTGCTTTTCACTCCCTGAAAATGTCACGGAAGACACTGTCCCTCTTTCTCCCCTAGGACAGATCATTCAGGACAAACTGTTAAGAGGAAAAGAACATTGCATTCATTTAGACCAAAGAGTAAAGGAGAGGGTATGGAGCTTCATTCCCTCAGAAGGACTTACTTTTTAAATGAGAATCTCTACACTCAAAGGAATGAAGCACTAATAGCAGGGTTTTGTTAGCGACCTCCAAACACTCGCAAGCCCAAAGCACTCACGGAAGACCAGACCAGGTTGTCAGCTATCTGTGGCTCCCCCTCAGAAAGCCTGGAACAAGACTTGCTCTCACCATATGCCCAGCTTTGAGGATCCAGTAGAAAGCCAGGTTCTTATGGCGCTTGACAAAGGCAGATGTTTCAAAAGATTGTGGGTCACTGTGCAGGGCCTTCCACTTTAGCTGGTTGAATTTAGGCAGCTCTGTCCACTTCAGTTTCCGTACCCAGGCCTCCTGACCTGGTAAGAGGGACAAAGAAGGACCAGGAACTAACTGCTGAGTGAAGGAGAGACAAAAATCTAGGACCTGGAACTTGGTGTTGCCCAGCGTGTAAAGTGCACACAACTCACCCTTGCAAATACGCGAATTCTGACTCCATAGGCCTGGGTGGGCCCAAGAGCCTACATTTCCACAAGCCCCCGGTAATGCCCAGGCTGACTGGGAGAGACCCAGTGGCTGTGAAGCCGGACCACTTTTGGCCTCTGACTCTCCCATGACCATATGGTCTGTAGGAAGGCCATCGGGGAGCTCTGGAGGTGACAGGGCTGTCAGGAGGACTGGGAAGTCTCAGGATCAGGAGATGGAAATGTGGATCACTCAGGCAGTTCATGGAAGAAACGCAGAAACTTTTCATGTGGTCTTTGGTGCCCTTGGCTTACATGTCACAAATTATATTCAGATTGAGAAACACATCCCACCCACTAGACCACGGGCCTTCATTGCCTGCCCATTCTGAGAATCTGCCTCCACGTCTCTCCCTGGCCCTGCTGACACCAGAAGTAGGCACGGGGAGACAGCCAGCATGACAGGGACGCCTTAAAGACCACATTCCCTGGGTCCTCAGGTTTAGAGTCTTACACTGTAGAAAAACAAGGCTGTCTTCTTTTGTGCTTTTGCAGTGGGGGTAGGTAGTGTTCTTTTCATTATACTTAAGGACCTCAAAAGCTGGATGGGCCCAGGCTTCTCTGAGGGGTCACAACTTCAGGCAGCTCCACCCTCTTCCAAAAGTCAAGGTCAGGGGTAGATGGATATAATAGGAGATAAACTTCCTCCTGACACTTCATTGTCACAGACCCAAGACTGACACGTCCGAAGCCAGTGCCCTTCCCGCCCCACCCATAGTGCTGCCTTCACGTGCCCTCCGAGCGGCGTCCTACCCATGGTATCCACGATGAGATCAAGCTGCCCATTGTACACGGTCACGTTGACCCCAGCTTCCAGCAGCTCATCCACGATGCTGACGACGGGCTTCATGAAGTCCTCCTCCATCTTGAGGAAGACGTTGTTAGCCTGGCCTGCACGTGAGGAAGGAGAAGAGGTCGCAGCTTGGCATCTGCCAGAACAAGAGGTACCTTTCAGCCCAGAGCATCCTGGGCCCCAGCACCCGAACAAAACCACTGTGCAAAGACTGAATGCACAGATGCTGCACCAACGGGGACCAGCGCCCCGAATATCTGTGCCCTACGCTGGCCACGTAGTGACAGAAGGGAAGCAGAAACAGCACACATGCTCAGTTCACTCAAGTGCTGCTGATTACGGTGCTGGCATTTTGACTGAGAAGTTGAAATCCAGGCCAGTGGCCCAGGAAACAGGGAGGCTTGGAAAATACTCATGAGGCTAGGCCTCTCAGGGACCAACCTGTACTTCTGGGCCAATGTCAGGCTTCCCCCTTTCCTGGGTAATCCCAGCGCCAAGTTTTACATTCTGAACAAGGAGGGCTACCCCAGTGACAAACCAAATCAGGCCCAGATCAATGTAGACCCAGCCCTCAGAAAAGCCACGTGGAGGACAGGCCCAGGCAAGAGAGAAGCCGGTCACACGGCACTCCCAGTGGGTTCCTGAGCGCCATCACCATCACCGTCACGGTCACCACCACCATCACCATCATACTGAACAAGAACAGTAGCAGCTACCATGTATTTGTATTTGCTGGTCACTATGCTAAGTGAGCACTTTACAAGCAACATCCTATGACGTCTTCATCACTCCCCAGGGGGAGGTAAGGAGTCTTAACTTGTGCAATGGTTAAACGAGGCTCAGAGAGGCTAAGAAACTCACCCAGGGTGAAACAGCTGGTCAGCGGCCAGCTAAGATATGAACATAGGCCTGGCTAACTCCAAAGTATGTATGCTTAGCCACACACTAGAACTCATGACACTGGAGGTACTGGCCAAGGATACTCTGTCCTTTCCAGAACATACATAAACACATCTGGAGCCTAAGAGTTTTCTCGGTTAGTCATCTGCAGAAATGTAGTCACCTGACCTGTCCAGCACGCTGGGCGGGGGAAGGGTCGCTATCACCAGAGAAGCTGGGGCTGGAAAATACCATCATAAAGATAAAACGAGGGAGCTGATGGCAAAAATGCGCTCTCAGGAGAGGGCACCGCCTCCCGTGAAGCTCACCCTTTCTCTTAGTACCACCCCAGCTCTACAGCTGTTCCCACCCCTTACAGCTGAGACCACACTCTTTTTATTTGATCTAATTAACATTTTTCTCCATTTCTAGAAAAATCTAAGGGGTGAAGGGGCATGAAGACGCAAGGTCTAGGGTGAGCCCTCTGGTGACTATAAGCTGGGAGGATGACCCATGTGCCCTGAGGAAGCCAAGGCCACTGACTCTTAGCCTCTTGCATCTGTCAAGGGGCCGCCCCAGAAAAATCTCCAGATCGTAACTCTGGGGCATTTTGGATGCAAATGAAATCCTCTTCAGTTTGGAGTGTTTCCCCTCCAGGAGCTTGTTCCTTTCTATAGGACTAAACAAGGACTTATCCAAGATTTGTACCCAGCTTTGGTCTCTGGGACCCCAATATTTCCTTACTATGGCCTTCAGGCCAGAATATAGTAGACACCTGAGTCACATTCAGAATCAGGAGGCCTGAGGAGCCAGCCAGAGAGAACTGGTCAAACCTGTCCAGAAGAACCTATGTCTAGAAGTTACACCTATAACTCATTGACCTTGGGCAGGGCTTTTTAAATTTACATTATGGAAAACTTCAAACGGATACAAAACTAACGAGAAGACTATGATGACCCTCATGGACCCACACCTAGCTTCAACAATTATCCACTCATAAGCAATCGTTTTAATTCTCGCCCAACCAATCCCTTATTCTGAACCAAATCTGGCATGTTATTTAATATTTCTCTATTTGTTTGCTCAGTTTTAAGATGCGGATAATACTGTTCTACCTGCAGTGTACTATCACAACCAACAAAACCCAGTCTACAAATTAAAGCATTTGAATTTGTACCTCCCTTTGCTCCCCAACTCTACAAATGGCACTTAATTAGGTCACATACGTTACCTCCCCAGGAGCAATCCTCAGGAATAATTTTGAGCTTCTTTCTGATGGGGCCATTCATGAGCTGACTTAAGGAGTCCTGATTTAGGTGTCTTACGTGACGCTGCAGAAGACGAACTAAAACAAACTGGTACACGGTGAGTCACAGGAGTGGTAATGACACCAAGAGGACATCTTTTCAAAGCTGTTGGGGATGCTATGCCTAAGAGGGAGGCTTTCGGCAGGAAAATGAAACGAGTCACCTGGATTCACCCCAGACAGAGGCAGAGAGTCAGAAACACATTGCAAGCAGAGAGGACTTATTAGTTTTAATTGCTGTATTTTCTGTACTGTGGGGCCACTGAGATTACCCAGCACAGCCAAGGAAATCTTTGCAGTGGCATCTAGAAGACTCCTGCAGCCTTTATATGCCTCTTTCAGGGGGAGGGTACCAGCGTTCGGCACCTGCAGTGAATCTGGTCAGTTGTAAGATAACTCCATCCTGACATCGTATGGCAGCGTGCAGGAGCTGGTTTCCAACGTCAGAAACACTAGGCTAAGCGAACGAGGCCAGATGCTCAAAAGAGCACCTATTAATGAACAATGCCACTTCTGTGACCTGTTCCGAAAAGGCAAGTCTACAACCACAGACAGCTGATCAGTGGTGGCCTGAGGCTGGAAGTGGGGACGAGAAGCAACTGCACACAGACACGTGGGAGTCTTTCTGGGGTGAGGGAAATGTTCTAGAACTGGATTGTGGTGATGACTGCACAACTCTGTGAATGTACTAAAAAACCAATTGGATTATATACCGTATTTTTCCATGTGTAAGACCATACTTTTGTCTAAAATTGTTAGACCAAAAATTAGGAGTCATCTTATACATGGGAGTAACCTGTGTATTGATTTCTTAATGTGGGGTTAGAAAAGTGGGGGTCATCTTATCCATGGGGCATCTTATACGTGGAAAAATACAGTTTTTAAAAAAGTGAATTTTATGGTAGGTCAGTTGTACATCAATAAAGTTTCTTAATCTGGTGACAGATGGTTACTAGGCTTATTGTGGCGATTACTTTGTAAGGTATGCAAATGTAGAATCAATGTATTGTACACCTGAAACTAACAGAACATTGTACGCCAACTATACCTTAAAAAACAAACAAACAAACAAAAAAACGCTTTAAAAAGAAATTGGTTGTGTGTCACACGGAGGCTGAGACCTGGTCTGGCAACTTCCAGGTTCACTCACCTAGGTGGCTCTGGGTGAATTCTAGGCTCGACTTCATTGCAGACATAGGAGCATTTTTAGTTAAGATGTTGTAGAAGTTCACCCCATCGGTGTTCTGAAATATGGAAGTATAGTTGGCTATTGGTATTTGTCTGTTATCAAAGTTGCAAAACAGAAAGGCACCTGGCCCTCCCTCTCATCCAAGGACAGCTTTATCATTGCAGATCTGCTCGGACCACAAAGAAATGCAGCTCTGCAGGTGCAGAGACCGGCTGGATCAGCCCAGTGTCCTGGGGGTAGTGGGCAGATCACATGAGTAGAGCTCAGATGCTGTAGGAGAAAATCATGGGCTGTGTGTGAACTGACCAGGAGACGAGCTCCACAGGGTCTCACACACTCACGTCCCTCTGGCTCACTGGGGCCAGAACGCTGCTGGCCAGGAATCCTTTGCAAAGCCTATTGTTTCTTATAGAATCCATGCATTCAGTCTTACAGGTCTGGGTGGCCTTCTGGCCCTGTCACTGCTCAGACCCATCAGATTTATCATTTAGCATGACGTTGAGGGGGTCTCAGGATAGATCCCAATCTTGACAACACCGACCAGGGGCCCTTTATCCATGAGATAAAGCCAGCGGGGCTGGCCTCCCAGAATGTCCTCCATTACCTGTTCAATGACCATTTCCGCTTTCCCCCACAGCTGGGTGGCCTCTTTGTAGAGGCCCTTATTGACAGCATCTAGAACTTGCTCTGCGACCTGAGACACCTCTGCCAGGCCTTGGTCGTCAAGAAGAGACTGGAATGCAAACCAAGAACAACAAGGCCTAGTTTGTTTAGAAACAGATCTAACAATGCTCCAGTGAGCGATGAGTAACATAAAAGAATGGCAAGCAGAAAGGGGAGTTTGTATGCAAAAGCATCTTATTTACAAGTCACACTTCTGATGCAAGAAGTACAGCAAAATGTCAACTGAGTCTACTTAAGTGTTCACAGTAATCTTTCAACATTTTTGCATATTTGAAAATCTTTATAATAAAATGTTGAGGGGGAATGTTTTAAAAAATTGCTTCTTATATCTGGAGAAGTATGACATCTATGCTGATGTTTCTTTAAATTTGTCCCGAGCCCTGCTGTTGCTTAGGATCTCCAATTTGATATGGACTAAGTCCCTAAGGAGCAGGGTCAGCCACACAGGCGTCCTGAGCTAGCTTTGTCCTTCCTGAGGACAGAGCCAGAAGAGGTGAGCTGGGCTGCTGACCACGGAGAGGGCAGAGGTGAGGCCCCACCTACTTACCATACTGTATAGGTAAGGTCCCCAGGAGAGCACCGAATCTAAAGGAAACCACACACATACAAAATAAGTCTGACATCCAGTGCCCAGGTAGGAAACAAGCTAACGTTGTGGTGGCAGGGAGCTGGGACAAGGGTGTGGGGGCCCCTCTGCTGACTCAGGGCTAATGGTGCATTACTGTGGCCTGACACTGGCCCAGGAGGTGAGTCACAGTCCATGGTGGCATCTCCACAGGCAGGCTGTGTTCGTGCAGTGGAGGCTCTTATCTGCCGACTTCGAGGCTTTTCTGACAGCTTAACATATTTCCCCGCCCTCACGTTTCTGCTGCTTCCTGCTTGCTCTTCCAATTTGGGGACACTGGTGTCTGCCAAGGAGCTAATTAAGGAAGAAGGCTAATGATTTCATAACTCAAGTATCTGTAGCTATGCTGTCAGTCAATTCTTTTCTATTACACAAATATACGAAGAATCTGCTAAGGGCCTGAAGCCAGTATGAAGGTATGTAAGATATAAATATGTCTGTCCTCCAAAAGAACAGCTGGGCTGGGTTTAGACAAGTTCATATTTACCATGACACCAGGCTTAGCCAATGCCAAAAGAGATGTGCCAGCCAGCATGGCATCGAGGGTCACAAGTTATAAAGTACATTTGAATATGTTACTCCTCTGCCTTCAGTGGTGTCCTCAGGCCAAGCAGCTGAGTACATTCCTAATAACCTAGGTTCTGCAGCCTTTTAATCTAGGTCCTAAAAGGAAGCTTTGTTGGTGAAGTATCTTCGGGGCTTGCAAAATATAACACATTTCTTTACTGCAGGATGTCTCAGAGCCTCTGAGAGGCCTGTGAGATCCGGAGGAGGTGAAGCTCACGGTTAGCATTTCCAAAACTGACATAACCATGGAGCCCTGTGTCTAGGGGAGGGATGGCCAACCTTGTGGCTTCCCTGGGCCACATAGGAAGAACTGTCTTGGGCCACACATAAAATACACTAACTCTAACAATAGCTGATGAGCTAAACAAACAAACAGTCACAAAAAACATTTGTAATGTTTTAAGAAAGTTTCGGAATTTGTACTGGGCCACATTCAAAGCTGTCCCGGACCTCATGCGGGCCGCGGGTTGCACAAACTCAGTCTAGCCCCTCGTTGGACTTGTATTCTTGAGTATATCTTGAGAAACACAGGTGGACCGGGCCCTCCTGGGCTTAGCTACTCATTTCCCTCTCCAGTTAACCTTTAAGCCAGTGCCTTAGTCTCTTGAAATACAGAATTGTCCGTAATTCTCTAATGTGTCCCATTCCCTTCTTGATCTTAGACCAGGCATCGACAAACTTCTCTAAAGTAATAAATAGTAAATATTCTGGGCTTTGCAGGCCAACTGGTCTCTGTCGCAATTATTCGACTTAGTGTTGCAGCAGCCTCCAAACAGTATGTAAATAAATGGGTGTGACAGTGTCCCAATAAAAAACTTATTTACCAAAGCAGGGTAAGCGAGGTGGACTCAACATGTAGGCCAGTTTGCTGTCCTCTGATGTGGGGCTGAGCTGTCCCACAGACCTCTCTGCAATGATGGAAATGCTCCACACCTGTGTGGTCCACAACAGTCCAGAGCCACATGTGACTACTGGGCACTTGAAATGTGGACCATGCAATTGAAAGATTGAAAACTACTGTATTTTAATTTAAAGAGTCACACGTGGCTATGGCGTATTGAACTGTGCAGATCTTCTAGAAGACACGTTGCATGTTCGTATATTTCCTTGCACCTTCCACGATACCTACTACCTGGCAACAATTAAAAATTGTTCGTGAAAATGAACGATACTTCTTCCTCGAAAAGAGAGTATTTCTGGGAGGCAGGGGCAATACTTAAAGTGGATCTGGAAGGAGGCAGGAAGACCTGGGTAAAAAGGTTCATGAGGGGAAGTGGGTCATGACAAGATGAAATCCTTTTTGGACAGGAGGAGTTAACACTTGCAAAGCCATGAGGTTAAACTTACTGGTCTCCTAGAGGTACTGTAGTGTAATGGTTAAATTCATGGACTCCAGTATCTGCTGCCTGGATTTGAGACCTGGCTTTAGTTGTGTGACTCTAAAAAAATTGTGTAACATCTCTGGGTCTTAGTTGTACCATCTCGAAAATCAGGATAATAATAGCGTCCAGACCATGGAGTTGCTGTAAGGATTCAATTAACACACGCAAAGTGCTTTGTGTTGTTATGAAACTGTGAAGAGACCCCAGGGGGGAGTGTGAGGGCCAGTGCTGTAATTCTGAGTAAGGCATCTGGCAAGAAATCTGCTGGACCCTCATGCCCCTCATCAAGGCACCTGCAGCTTCACAATGTCCTCAGGGGTTTGTCCAGGAAGCACAAACAAGCTCAGTGACTCAGACCTCTCAGTTATGCCACTTCGGTCCTGCCTGAGAGATGCCAAGAATGAGGACAAGAAATAACTATTCCAAGGAGCAGTGGCATATCCTGAACCCATTAGGGACCAGGCTCTGTAGCAGGCCACACCCCTTTCTTTTAGGAGGGAAATATTACCTTTTATAAGTTGTTATTTTTAAAAACAAGCATTATCACACGTCACCAGTCATAAAGGTACATTCACAAGAGCTTTGATAAACACATATACACCCATGTAATGGGAATTTCACCCTGGATGCTCATGCTAGCATCAGGGTGGTAGAGAGGACAAGATGACAAATAGACTTGGGTTTGAGTCCTGACCAAGCCACACATTCTGCACGTCAGAGGGCAAATTCCATCATCTCTCTGAGTCTTTGGAATGCCTTCAACTGTGAAATTTGATTCATTACGAGAACTGAACAAGAGAATTCAGTTCAGCCCACTGCAGCCCATGGTAAGTGCTATCTATGTGAATGCGTTCTCATCCCCAAATTTCTTGGATGGCCCTGGGGCAAACACTTTCTCTGTTAACTTCTCCAAGGACTCAAAACAATTCCACTGCCTTGTTCTTTGATTTGGATGACACATCCCAAAGTCCCAGCAAAGAATGAGGAAAGGAAGTAGAAAATACCTGAAAATTCTGTACTTACCAACAGGGGAGATCCAGGAGTCACCCAAGGCAACCCCAGCAAAGTTGCACTTGATGGACCCTTGCTGAACGGCCTGAAAGAGAAGCAAAGAAACATCCTTGTCAAGGGGACCCAGGGGCCTCCGTCCTTTCTCAACAGGAGGGCCTTTACACACGGCCTTCCCTGAGCACAGAAAACTGCTGCCCACCCTTTCCAAGATTCCCCAGGTCTCCGAAGTCCTCAGATTCCCACGAGAGAGTAAGACCAACTCTTCACGGCTGCCATTTGCAAAATGAGTAGGAATTGTTGAGTTTCTCTCTGCTCTTTTCACAAGGGTGTTGGCAGGATGTGTGTGGGGTCTGGTGCAGACCCCGTCTTCTTTAAGAGGGACACTGCCACCCCTGCCCCCGAGGTCTGGCTTCTCACAAGGTGCCCAGTGGGGTCCTTGGGTACAAGCTTACTGAAGGGCTGGGCGGACTCCTCAGGAGGCCCTGCAGGGTGAAATGACACCTTGGGACTAGGAGCGCATGCCTCTCTGCTGTTTTTCACTTAACGAGAATACAACAGCAGAGAATTGGAAATAATCTGAATATTGCAGGATGGGCTAAATGAATTAAGCTTATTTTCACATGGGTACATAATGTGACTTAAAAAAATATGAAAAGGTTCTTTATGGGCTGATATTAAAAGATCTCTAAGATATACTGTTAAATTTAAAAAGAGACATATAGAATTAGTATGTAGTATGTACTATTATTTATATAAAAATGGGAAAGGATAATACATAGGAATTAGCTTTTACAGGCATGAAATATCTTTGGAAAGATACAAAAGAAACTAATAACAGGTTGTTTTATGGGAGAGGGACAGAGAAAAGGGAGAATTATTACAGTATACCTTTTATATTGCTGAATTTTGAATTATGTGAATGCACAAAGTATTCAGAGATCTAAAATAAGAAAACAATGAATATCCTGACTGAACACTGGTAATTAAAGAGAAAGAATTATGCATTTATCTGGCTTTTCCAGAAGGAACTTATTTCAAGTTATTTAAATAGTCCTAGATGATGAGGCAAAGGTCTATGTTATAGAAGAATAACACCTAAGAGATGTGATCAAAATGACAGGAGAAAAACATTGTTTTTGTAACTCCTAATGAAATAACTGACTTATATGAGAGTCAAAAATTGATGTTAAAGCCATTAGGTGAAAGATGGATTAAGAACTGACATCCATATAGTGTGAAAATAATAGCACTCAAATAACTTCCTGTTTAGGGGGCAGGGGTAAGAGTTCATTGGAGGGATCAGACTAGATCTAGACATTATGTGCCTTCTGATCTGAAGCAAAATGATCTGTACACCATAGACTTGAGACCAAATAGTCTGTTACAATCATTTAACTCTGACTCTACTGCTAAAGCAGCCATAGGCAGTATGTAAATAAATGTGAATCCTAATAAAACTTTATTTATAGACATGAAAATTTCTGTTTTCTATCATTTTCATGTGTCATAAAACATTATTCATCTTTTAATCCCCCCGCCCCATCATTTGACAACATAAACCCATTCTTAGTTCATGAGTCATGTACAAACAGGTGGAAGGCTGGATTTAACTTATGGGCCATAGTTTCCTGAAACCTGATTATGTTACTATTTTTTAAAAATATTTATTTTATTGTTTTTGACAGAGATAGAGAGAGACAGAGAGACAGAGAGAAGGGGGAGGGCCTAGAGCAGTCTCCTAGTTGTACATCATCAGTTTGATATGGTTTTGTTCCACACGGGTGGTCAGGGAGCGCATAGGGTGGGAACCAGGCTGGGGGCCTCCTGCATGGGAGGTACACCTGCTGGAGCTTGGGGCCGTACAGGAGGCTTCCCAAATGGGTAGCCTGCCCCAGTGAGAAACGAAATGGTGGCACACCACAGTTCAGCATAGGGTTCCGCATGGACCGGAATTCGATCCTCGGACCCCAGGGCTGCAAAGTGAGTGCTTAACCCGCTGAGCCATTCCAGCTTTCCTGATTATGATACATTGCATCCCAAACTTTACCTTGAATGCAGAAGGCCTTTAGCTATAACTTGCAGTTTTATAGAAAACACAATTAAGAGGGGAATAAACTTAATACCATGAGGCTATTAACAGGCCAATCCAGAAAATGGACCTTCTGCAAGGTAGCCTGGTTTCTTTATAAAAAGGGACTGTGCTATATGAACACAGACTTTAGGGACACCATAGCCAGATGTAATTCATGGATCTGGATCGAGTATTAAACAAATCAGCAATACAGGGTATGTTTGGATCATCAAAGAAGCCTGAATATTTGAGTTTACTCACATGGGAAGATGAGGACCAGTGATTGAAGAAAGCACGCTGTAAACATTATGTATCATATGATCTCAAATAAGCTAAAAAATTATTTATAAAAGTACAGAAAAAGATTTAAAAGTTATACAAAAAGGTGTTAACAGTGATCATTTCTACTGGATGAGAAGTGAAAATTTTAATTAAAAAATTTTTGCCTGCTATATTTTCTAATTTTCTGTTGGGCACATATACTGCTTCTTATTAAAGGTTCATCTTTTTAAAAAAATATTTAAAAAATAAAACTGATCCAAGCTCACTGTAAAAAATTGAAACACAGAAAATAGGAAAAAAAAGTGGAAAACTCTTTCACCTCTGCCCCACTCACACCCTCACACTCATGAGTTAACCACAGTTAAATTGTTATGTATCCTTCTAACCCCTTCGTTTTCACAAGCACACATATACACGTGCATAAATATATCGCTTCTCTATGACAGCTGCAAAGTGTCCCATCATGGAAAGATACACCTATTTTATTTAATCCTTTACAGATAGCCATTGAACTTATTTTCAATTTATGAACACCAAGTAATGGTGTACTAAACATCCTCTGACAAACCCATATGTATAAGTATTCCCATAGGACAGAGTCCTTGAAGTGAAATTACTGGGTCAAAGGCCATATACATTTTAAAAGTTGACAGACACTGCCAAATTGCCATTTTAAAATGATTTACCAATTTCCATTTCCACCAAAAGTGCATGAGAATACTTGTTTTCCTGACTTCTTACCAAAATTGCACATTACCAATCTTTTAGATATTTTCAAGTTTCATAGATTTGACTTATTAATAAAAATAGAGCATACAAATGATTAAAAAAAAAAGAAAAAAGAAAAAAGAAAAAAATTGAGCACTTTTCATATGTCCACAGGCTATTTGTGTTACTTTCAGAAATTGCTTCTACATATTTTTCACCAATTTTCTACTAGGATATTGTATAATTTCTATAGATTTACTGATGTGAATACTTTTTATATCATATAGTTGTATGTAGATACTTATAATTTCAAAAGATATATGTGGTTTAAATACATCAAACTTATTCTTTTAGGATTCTGGGTGTTTCATCTTATTAAGGGAAGTTTTTCTTCTACTCAAGAATATAAAACTTTCCTCTTGTATTTTCTGGTTCTCTTATAGTTTTCATTTTCATGTTTAGAATTTTAATCTATCTAGAACTGACGTTTTATGCAAGACAAGAATTCAACTTGATTATCTTCCAAAGTGATAGCCATTTGTTTCCATACCATTTATTGAATATTGTAGCTGTTCCCCACCGATTTGAAATGCCATCTTGTTTATATATGATCATATGGTAGTTGACACATATACATGTATTATATGAATACACATAAATACATATGAGGGCTGTCCGGAAAGTATCCAAGCCATGTACCTTTCTCGTTATACTGACAATGGCTGCATTTTTACCAGACAGCCCTTGTAGATACACATATATACATACATGCAAGTATGTATTAAATCTGTTTCTAGATTCTTTATCCTGTTGCATTTAACCTAATTGTGTATTGCTATGCCAGCACCACTGTTTTACTCATTATAACTTTATAGCATATTTGATATCCTGTAGGGCAATCTTCTCTGTTCTTTTTGAAACTTTTCATGCTTATTATTATAGATGTGCTCTTACTCTGTATGTACAAGGTCCTATGCAAAGTATATTCACTATCAGGTGAATATAAAAATAACATATTCAGCTTCTGTCTGAAACCCAAACAACAAAGTCATCTTCCTTGTTACCTTATGAAGTTCTAGAGCAATGCCAGCAGCCATTTTTCCTCCGTAGGACTCTGAGAAAATGTAGAATGGAATCGTCTAGCAAGAAAAGGAATTTACAAAGAACTAAATATCCTGAACGCACTTTAATTCACATGGATTAATTTCACATTTCTATTGCATGTAACCACAAGACAAATTTGCTTAGTTCATCTTCCTCCCCTCCCCACATCTGATTATTATGTCTGATTAGAATACTGGCTCCAGGGTCATTCTTTTGAGCTAAAAGCCACCTTTAGAGATGACATAAACAAAAGCTTACAACCTAATCTTAGGTGTAAAAAGGTTTCTCTGAAATCAGCTGGGTATTGAACTGTTGGGGGAGTTTATTCTGGTGGATGGCGTGTTACTACTGCTAGCCCCTTGCTTAGTTGGTCCTTAGTCTTTGCTTACCTGGAATTCTTTCTGGCAACTGAAGAAGGTCTTCAGGAGAACCATCATGTCTGATGCCACTGTGGCAAGGTCTTTGGCATATGCATTATCATTGCTCACATAACTGAACCCAGTGCCCACGGGGTTATCCACAAACAGGAGACTGGCAGACTGGAGCTACAGGCCACAGAGGAAAATCACATGTTACAGTCAATCCATCACTAATTACCTTTTGATCATCTTATATAAGCTCATCAAAACCGTACATGTGTGGATATCAGTACGCTTATGATCCTGTTGCTAAAGGGGATTAAAAAAAATAAAGGATAGGAACATAGACTACTTTAGGTAAAGAAAAGGAAAGGCAAGAAGGAAAGATACATATACATTATATGTATATATATATATTATATATATGTATACATATATATATACATGGGGATCAGAGCAACTAAGCTGTCACTTTTCACGATACAAATGTCCTAAATCAGGGGTATCTAACCTTTTGGCTTCCTTGGGCCATATTGGAAGAAGAAGAATTGTCTTAGGCCACACATACAATACACTAACACTAACTACCGGTAGCTAACTAAAAAAAAATCACAAAAATATCTCCTGTGTTAACACATTGCGTACGGATCACGAGAATCTTTGTTTTTTCTGAGCCATGTGTTAAGGACGGGTAACGAGAATTCTCGTTTTTACACTTGACCTTTTATTTTTTGAAAGATTTATTTAATTAATGAGGTTTGGTTGATATATAACGAGCAAATATTATCAATGGATACATTTACATGAGTAAGTACAAAAAATTTCATTGAAAAGTTATAAATAATATGGAAGCAATAGCATTTTAAAGAGAAGAGTTCATTTCAACGTGGTCTCATTTAAATACCTGCCGGAACAGAGGGGTATGAGGGTTTTAAACCCCGCCGTACGCAACATGTTAAGAAGGTTTATGGATTTGTGTTGAGCCACATTCGAAGCCATCTGGGCCATGGGTTGGATAAGCTTGTCCTAAATATAATACATTAGAGCAGGTAGAACCATCCAGGGTCACTACTTACAAGTAGCGAGAGTATATTCAAAGTCTGAATACAACACACTAGTTTTCTTGAAGATGAATTCAATTTCCACATTGGCTTCCGCATACACTACAAGAACAGAACTTACTCTAATTACCTTCTCCATAGAGGCCTAAGAGTTACAGAATTTTACATCTAGAAGCTTCCTTAGTGACGACAGTACAGCCATCCATGTCCCTTACGAATCAGGAAATGAAAGCCCAGAAAGGACCCAGGATTTGTCCAAGCTCACAAAATTGGGCAGGTAATGGCAGCACTAGGATTAAGATTTGGGTCTCATCATTCCTCTTTCAGGTATTCTGACCAAGTCATATGACCCTTAGTTCTAGGAGGCTTGGGGACAAGCCAGTGGGGCTCACTGCTATTACCAGTGGGAGTGATATTTCAGTTGGAGTACAGGATTGTTCTAGGCTGAAGGAATAGCAAGTGCAAAGACCCTAAGGTAAGAGTAAGTAAAATGCACTTAAGGAAGAAGACCAGTGTGGAGACAGACAAGGGAGTCAAAGGACACAGAGGTGCCCTTATTAAGGAGGAGGTGATCCTGCATTAAGTCTTAAAGAATAATAGATGTGACTATGGTGAGCTAAGTGTGAGTGGGTGGCCGAAGGAATGAAGTCCAAGCCAAGGACACTGCCCATGCAAAGGCCGGAAGGTGGAGTGCATGTGGACAGACGTTGGAAGATGTGGCTGGAGGTGAGCAGAAGCCAGCTTATGCCCAGGAATCTGAATCTGATCCTTCGAGGTAACTGAAAGATGTTAAATTAAGGAGTAATTTGCACTGAAGCGTTTCACTCAAATAGCGTGTGGAAAGTGGATTGAGGAGGGTGGCACTTTGAAAGCAGCCACTAGTGGGGATAGATGAAGATATTAACAACATTTGGGTATTCAACACAGTGCTACCACATGACCCAGCAATTCCACTCTTATGTATATATCCCCCAAAATTGAACAGAGGGGCTCAATTATTTGTACATCAATGTTCCCTGCTTGAGTCACAATAGCCAAAAAAGGTGGAAACAATCCAAGTGTCCATCAACAGACGAATGGATACACAACATGTGGTCTATGCGCATAATAGAGTATTATGCAGCCTTAAAAAGGAGTAAAACGCTACCCGGATATACAAAGTGATATCTAAATATGTTGGCTGAATGAATCTCGTAAATGTTACACTAAGTGATAGAAACCACGCACCCAAGGCCACATGTTGTATGAGTCTATTGTAGTAAATGTCTGACAGAAGTAATGCCCTTTGTAGTATAGTGTGCTTGAGTGTGATATTGTTATGTTACAGAATTACATGCTTATGATTTTGTACTAAAAGATTTGGTCTAGATGACTAGCTTATTAAAAACAGGCATTACTTCTGTCGGACCCTGAATCTATAGATAGGAGGCCCCTAGTTCAGTACCCACTCCACGCCCCTCCACATTCACCTGTGTGGAATGAAACCATGTCATAGTTAATGATGTACAACTATGGAGACTGCTCTGGGCCCTCCTCCTTCTCTCTGTTTCTCTCTCACACCTTTTCTCAAACAATAAAATTAAAAAAATTTTTTTTTAATGAGGTCATTTTTAAGCATTCATTTTAATGCCTCCCATGCTGGAGGTCCCCAGCCCAGTTCCCGCCCACCTGTGTGGAACGAACCCATAGAGCAGGGATTCCCAACCCCGTGCCCGCGGACATCATGGCGCCCGCGGCCCGATTTGTGTGCGCCCGCCATTATGTGACTGCATCAGAAGTTTTTCATAAACACTAAGTAAAACTATAATTTATTTTTATACATTTGTTAGAATTATAAAATATTGTTGGAGTATCTACACAGGTTTATTATATTTGTTGGTATGTTTGCGATATCGTATGTGTAACTTTTTCCCTAGCTGTCGCCTTTGTACATGTTGCGTCTTGTTTACCCGCTGCACTCTTTAAACTCTCCTCCCCCCAACCGGGGGACGCGAAGCTGACGTTTTGATTGCGGTTGCTGGACTGATTGGGTCGTGACGGTTAGCTAGGATCACAGTGTTTTGATATATTCGATTTTAAATGAACTAAAAGCGAGGTAGGTAATCTATTATTATGGTGGCAATTGGATATGATATTGTAGTTCTATAACTATTTTTATTTTTATTTTTTTAGTCCTAAAATGAGTGGACCAAATAAGAGAAAACAAACCTATACTTCTAACACAGACTGGGAGGAATCATATTGTTTCATTAATTTAAAAGGTAAATGCGTTTGCCTGTTGTGTGGCAGTAGTATTGCAGTGCCAAAAAAACATAATGTTGAACGTCACTTTCAGACAAGTCATACTACTTTTGACACGAATTATCCACTTAAATCTGAAGTAAGAAAGAAAAAAATAAATCAACTAAAATGAAGTTTAACTACTCAACAGACTGTTTTCACTAGACATGTGGAAAAATCTAAAAAGGCAACCATTGCTTCTTTCAAAATTTCTCACATGCTCGCAAAGAAGAAAAAACCTTTCCAGGATGGTGCCTTGTTAAAAGAAGCATTTCTGACTGCTGCCGATTGTTTGTTTGAGGAATATTCTAACAAGCGTGAGATTATGTCGGCGATACAAGACCTACAGTTGTCAAATAACACAGTCACAAGAAGAATACACGCCATTTCAAAAGACTTGCAAACTCAGTTAAAGACTGACTTGGAAATATGTGACTGCTTCTCTCTGCAATTTG
>PVKE010005763.1:0-57454 GCA_004027555.1 Craseonycteris thonglongyai
TAATAAATGCCCTAATTATATATTCCTTATAAGAGTAAACAATAGGGGAAGCCGGGATGGCTCAGTGGGTTAAGCGCTCACTTTGCAGTGCTGGGGACCGAGGATCGAATCCCGGCCCCGGACTGTGCGGAACCATATGCTGAACTGGGAGCTCCCCCAGTTCAGTTCTCTCTCTGTCTCTGTCTCTGTATCTCTCTCTGTCAAAATAAATAAATTAATTAAAAAAAAAAAGAGTAAACAATAATTTAGAAATAATTCATGTAAGAATGTATTCTGACGCTTACTTAAGAATCACTTATTTGTTTTACCTTTGGAAATATAAACACATTTTCTGAAAGCCAACTCACTATCAAGAAAATTTATATCAAACCAACAGTAATTAGATTTGATAATGCAAATGTGAACTGACTTCTAAATAACAGATCAAGGTTTTTTCTTCATTCTGGTTAAACATTTTAATGCTATAATAGATTTCACACACACACACACACACACAAATAATACCCTGAATAATATATTCTGGAAGTGAAACTCTTATTCTAGTTTAGCTAGTGCTCTCACAAAGGAAATAAAATTAAGGCATCTCCCCAAGTAAAAATATTTTTTACAGATACTAATAATAAATTTTACTCTCACATGCTTTCCTTAGTCTAAACATTTTGTTATTGTGTCTGCTTTTTTGCATGTTTATAAAATGTTTGTGGTTTTCTTTTTTGTTCATTATGGGGTTTTCTTTCCCCAACTATAACAGCATTTGAAAGGAAACATGCTTGCCTCTGAAAAATACCAGTTTCTTCCCTAACTCCAGAGTATTATAGATCAACAGTGATGGAGAATTCTATAAGTATGCACAGCTATGGGTAATGAAAACATCAATGAAGGTGCTTTTGTGCTTTAATGTTTGTTTTCTTTTGCTAATGGTTTTTCTTCTTTTGGTTTTTTCTTTTGTTTGTTTTTTTATTTTGGACTCCAGTTCTTACCTTCATGAACTCAGGGTCCAAGGAGTCAGCCAAAAGACTAATGATCTTCAATAATATGAACTTCATTGCCACTAGCAATTGGCTTGTTTGTATTTTTTCCAGGTCAATAAAGTGATAAAGCCTTATATAAGAATGGGTATCTTATTTTTTTTTTTTTTAAAGGTCTTATACTAAGTCTTAGAATTAATCGCTAAGGAGTCAAATCTTTGGTGGGAGTTTGATTTTATAGCCTACATACATTCTCATGCAGTAAATGGGAGTGTGACATGTTTTATTCTTTTAGTTATTTCCTTAGACACATATTTGTGACTTTTTAAAACACTGGACTATCACTGTCTGAAAGCTCAATGACAACAATATCTGAGTTCATGTCCTTAATTCCTCTCTTAATGAATTTTAAAAAATATTCATTATGTGTAGTTTACATTTAAACTTATTAATAGGCGGTGGGCTGCCTTTATTAGTACTGATAACACATTCTTCTACATTTATACTTTTTTTTTTAAGATTTATTTTTTGTTTTTGACAGAGAAAGAGATACAGAGAAGGGGGAGGGGCCAGAACAGTCTCCAGAGTTGCACATCATTGGTTTTTCCACATAGTTTTATTCCACAGGTGGGCGGGGCTGCACAGGGCAGGAACTGGGCCGCGGTCTCATCCCAGAGAACCAATCTGGGAGCACTCCCCAGTTCAGCATATGGGTCCACACGGGCCTAGGCCAGGATTCGATACTTGATCCCCAGGGCTGCAAGTGAGCACTTAACCCACTGAGCCATCCCGGCTTCCCCAATTTATACTTTTAAAAATTGAAAATGAGGGAAAGCTGGGATGGCTCAGTGGGTTGAGTGCTCGCTTTGAAGCCCAGGGGACCAAGGATTGAATCCCGGCCCCAGCCCATGTGGACCCACATGCTGAACTGGGGTGTGCCCCCAGTTCAGTTTAAAAAAAAAAAAATTGAAAATGAAAGTGGGAATGAGATCTTTTTACAATAAATACTCAAATACATTGGGTATATAGTATATTTGAGCCCATATGGACAGTATTGTTCAAGGGATAGTGGGAAAAATATGACCAATAGGGAGGAATATTTTATCACTGCCATTTTTTACCTTGATACCAAAAATAAAAAGGTAACTTTTCATAATTTTGATTGTTTTTAAGTTCCCTACAAACAGTGCATCTCTTATTGCCTATATCAGGGGTGACTGCTCCATGCCTTGCTCTTGGAATGCAGTGCATACATGGCACCACATATTAGAGTGGTGTTTGATTTTTATAGTGACCTTCATGTTGACCCCAACAATACCCCAACATGGAGGTAATCAGAACAAGAGAAATTATAGAACGCTCAAAAAAAAAACTTGATGTTATAATATTGGTTTTTGATATTCTGCATAGTTCTTACCTCTTCCATAATGAATTAACAGAAATGCCATTATTTGAAATGCTGGCAGTGTAATTTAATTGAATATATTGACTCAGACTTGTATGTTAGGTTCTACTGGTAAATTATTACACATAGTTCTACTGAATTATCTCTATAGTACTGTAAAAGAAAAATACAACAGTCTCATAGACTTTGTTATAATGAGCAAGATCCTTATATGTCCAAGGAACAAAACCATAACAAAAGAGTAGAAAAGCTAGACATTAAAAAAAATTATACTCAGGATTGTTGCAAATGTAAAACTTTATCTATTAGTTAATACTTGTGTAATTAAAATAGAAAAAAATGTATTTTGAAACAATATTCATACACTGTAATATGGTATTTTGGTATTTTCAAGCTTATTACAGTATATACAAAGCAAGGTATAATTTTTCAAGTCCAAAGTGGTAAATATTAGAATCTGTTTAAGCTGAGGGGCCTTTTAAAAGAATCACTTGTTTGACCCCAACCCCCTCTCCAATTATCAACAACAAATTATAGGCAAATTATAGCTTTACTTGCCCCTTACTCCCCATAATGTTCCAGGATTCAAATAGCTCTGATAAGAACAGAAGATAAAGAGTTTTATTTTAAAGCATTCCATAGGTCAGATAATCTTCAAAAATATTTTGAGCAAGTATATTTCTCTGGCAACAGCACTGAAACAACTTCAATCTTTGGCTATCTCTAAACCCTAAAGAATACTCCTAGTTAGTCCTGATTTTGCCATTTGAAGATAATACATTCCAGTTTTAATACTGGTTCTTCTTCCTATGATAACTATCAATTCAGGATTATATGAAAAGAAGCTGCTCTAGACAGAATTTGAATAGAAGTTGTGGAGTCATTCAATAAAGAATTATAAGAAACTAGTTTTGGATGAATTCCAGCAGCCATAACATAAAGTCCAGGGGTCTCCAAACTATGGCCCGCGAGGCCCTCTCATCTGGCCCGTGGAGACCTTTTTATCTGAATAAAATAATATTAAATAATTAAAAACATCTATGTTTTGATTCTTTTTTATTTGGACCTCGACTGTGTAGTCGGCCCCCAAACTGCTGTTTGATAGTTAACGCGGCCCACGGGCTGAAAAGTTTGGAGACCCCTGAATAAACCAAAGAAATTAGGACTTAAATGATTTTACCACTGACGAACCATGAATAATGTTAAAACAAACACTGTGGACATTAATTGACAGGATTTACCTTTATAAAACAATACTTACCCATTTTGTTTAATTTTTCTACTAAAGTATCTCTGAATTTTTCTACTGAAAAACCTCTGGATAAAAGACTTCCAGGGGAAGCCAGGATGGCTCAGTGGGTTAGGCGCTCACTTTGCAGCCTTGGGGACCAAGGCTCAAATCTCGGCCCCGGCCCATGTGGACCCTCATGCTGAACTGGGGAGTGCCCCCAGTTCAGTTCTTGCTGGGGTGAGACCCCAGCCCAGTTCCTGCCCTGTGCAGCCCTGTGGAATGAAACTATGTGGAAAAACCAATGATGTACAATTATGGAGACTGTTCTGGGCCCTCCCCCTTCTCTCTGTCTCTGTATCTCTCTCTGTCAAAAACAATAAAAATAAATCTTAAAAAAAAAAGACTTCCATTTATCATTACAAACCAGCAGCTATCAGCTATTGGCCTGCCTTGAGAGGCTGAATTGATATTAATTCATTTTTGTTTATGGCCTGCAGTGGTATTTCACTATCTACCCTGAATAGAAGTGAGGAGTTAGGGGAAAGCCGGGACGGTTCAGTGGGTTGAGCGCTCGCTTTGAGGCCACGAGGACCGAGGATCGAATCCCGGCTCCGGCCCAGGCAGGACCCACATGCTGAACTGGGGAGTTCCCACAGTTCGGTTCTCTAGCTGTCTCTGTCTCTGTCTCTCTCTCTATCTGTCAAGAGTAAAATAGAAATAAATATGCACTGAAGATGGAATGGTTACTCTCTATAAATATAAAAAAAAAGATATAAAAAAATAAAAAAAAAGAAGTGAGGAGTTAATCTGAATTCAACTGATTTATAAGTTGATTTATAATTCTGATAATTTATAAGTATAAAAATTTTCAGGGGGAAGCTGGGATGGCTCAGTGGGTTAAGCGCTCACTTTGCAGCCCTGGGGACTGAGGATCGAATCCCAGCCCCGGCCCGTGCAAACCCACATGCTGAACTGGGGAGTTCCCCCAGTTCAGTTTTCTCTCTCTCTGTATCTCTCTCTCTCTCTCTCTCTCTCAAAAAATAAATATTAAAAAAAAAAAAGTGATATACTTCAAAAAAAAATTTTTTTTTCAGAGTGTTGTTACTTTCTAGCATGATTTCTTTTGAGTGGGGAACAGAGCGAGGTATTTTTACACAGAGGGACCAATCTCATTTTGAAGTTCTCATCACCTGGGAGTTGGGCAGCATCTGAATTGTTTCATTCAAAGTCTGGAACTAAGCCTACTGTACCTGTTTCACCAGGTGTCACTGGTTGTAAGACATGACTGGAACATGACCAGAATGACCCAGCTTATAATCTTAGTGGAATACATTAAATAATGATATTTTCTAAAATACCAAGGAGAAAAAAACCAATAAGTTAAGAACCACTCCTTTGTATTTAAAATCAAAATCTTATTTTTAAAATGTAACACAGGGATGCTGGGATGGCTCAGCGGGTTGAGCTTTCATCTTGCAGCCCCGTTGTCCAAGGATCAAATCCCGGCCCTAGCCTTTGAGAACCCTTATGCTGAACTGGGGTGCTCCCTCAGTTCGGTTCTCACTGGGGTGAGCTCCATGTGGGAAGCCCTCGGCCCAGCTCCTGCCCTGTGTGGCCTCGTGCCCTCCTGTGGAATGAAACTATGTAGAATACTGACGTGCAACTGTGGAGACTGCTCTGGGCCCTCCCCTTCTCTCTCTCTCTGTCAAAAACTATTAAAAAATTAAATTAAATTAACACAAAGGAATTATTTAATGGGTTGAAAACATTTTTATTATATAGTAAATAGCTTGTTGCTTTATCACGTAAATATTGAAAGCACTCTGAAAATTAAAGTATTTATATTTATGATGGAATTAGAAGTAGGTTTTCTATAAAGCTGGATATCAAAATGGGATAACTTTTTAGCACATATGTGGTTGCTTATTTTATATATAAAACTTTAAAACAAATTCTCAGAGTTTTAGGATATATATGTCAGTAACAATAGAAATAATCGTATTCTCTGGGAAGTTTCATGTGAATTCTATTCTCAAGAAAATATTTTAAAAACTTGGCTCAGTCTATTTTTAGAGGCATAAGAAGTATTCATGACTATTTCTTTGATTTATGAATGAAATAATATGTTTTTACTGGATTTTAAACCACAGTTTTTGGCTACTTGTTACTTATTTCCATTGTACGTAATAATTACATTTGTAAGTTATAGGTTAACTCTGGCTAGAAAACAAATTTTCTTAAAACTGAGAATAATTTCCATTCAGTAATCACAAAGATATTTAAAACTCTATATTTCCCTCAAGGAAATTATAAAACAGTAATTTAATTTTTTGCTACATGCATAGTTATTTGGCATTTGACTCTTAGCTACTGTGTACATGAAGTGTATTAGAATTGAATCTGACATTACCTTGGTGGTCTCTCCTTTATCAGAATTCTGAGGCAAGTTTATTCTCCTTAGTTTACAAGTATCTGCCATTGTTAAGGAATAATTTGTCTTTGTTTAGCTCAAAGCACCCATAACCTACTCAGCCAAGTAAACAAAGAGAAGGCCAAGACTTTAGGAGTAATGGAATCTACAGTCATAAGTATTCTACTCAATTGTGAACAAATCAGAGAGGAAGAATACTGACAGTTTTCCTGGAAGAGTGATCTTCAGTGTTACTGAGGTCCTCTTAGTAAGGTTTGTTACGAAGTTCACTATCTCCCATAAGAAGGGAAACTGTATGTAAAGACCTGATTATGTCAGTTAGTTGGCTAGGTCAAAGTTGAATTATAAGAGTTCTTTATATATTCTAGATACAAGTCCCTTATCAGATACATGATTTGCAAATATTTTCTCTCATTTTGTGGGTTTTCTTTTCATATTTAATTTTTTATAGTATCCCCTGCATTGCAAAAGTTTTTACTTTTGAGAGTCTTTTTTTCCTTTGGGTTGGTTGTGCTTTAGTTGTCATAGCTAAGAAATTATTGCTTAATTCAAGATCATTCAGATTTACACCTATGTTTTCTAAGAGTTTTTTAGTCTTTGCTTTTATATTTATATATTGAATCCATTTTGAATTAATTTTTGTTTATGGTGTTAGGTAGGGGTTTAACTTCATTCTTTTGTGTGTGGATACCCAGTTGGCCCAGCACTATTTGTTGGGGGAAAAAAATGATCTTTTCCATATTAAGTTATTTTGGCACCCTTGTTGAAAACTAGTTGACCATGGATGTTTGGGTTTGTTTCTGGACTCTTGATTCTATTCTATTGGCTTATATCTGTCCTTAGGCCAGTACCACACTATCTTGATTACTGTATCTTTATAGTAAAGTTGGGAAGTGTCAGTCTACCAACTGTGTTGTTCTTTTTCAGTACTGTTTTTTGGGGTCCATTGGGTTTCCACATGAATTTTAGGAACATCTTACCCATTTCTAAAGAGCCTAGTGGAATTTTGATAGGAATTGCATTGAATCTGTAACTCTATTTGGAATGTATTGCCATCTTAGCAATATTCAGTCTTCCAAGTCATGAACATGGATTGTCATTCCATTTATTAAAATCTTGAATTAAAAAAAAAAAATTTATATTTATTGTTTTTGACAGAGAGAGAAAGAGAGAGAGAATCAGAGACAGAGAGAAGGGGGAGGGCCCAGAACAGTCTCCAGAGTTGCACATCATCAGTTTTTCCACATAGTTTCATTCCACAGGTGGGCGCGGGGCTGCACAGGGCAGGAACTGGGCCAGGGTCTCACCCCAGTGAGAACCGAACTGGGGGCACTCCCCAGTTCAGCATATGGGTCCACATGAGCTAGGGCTGGGATTCAATCCTCGGTCCCCGGGGCTGCAAAGTGAGCGCTTAACTCACTGAGCCATCCTGGCTTCCCTGGATAAATAAATATTGAATTTCTTATAACCATGCTTTTTAGTTTTCAGTGTACAGGTCTTAACACTTCTTTAATTATTCCTATTTTATTCCTTTAGTTCAGAGATGTCCAGTCTTTTGGCTTCCCTGGGCCACATTGGAAGAAAAATTGTCTTGGGCCACACATAAAATACACTAACAATAGCTGATGAGCTAAAAGAAAAATCACACAAAAAAATTACCATAATGTTTTAAGAAAGTTTACAAATTTCTGTTGTGCCACATTCAAGGCTGTCCTGGGCCGTGCGCAGCCTGTGGGCCATGGGTTGGACAAGTTGCTTTAGATACTATTGTAAGTGGACTTGTTTTTGTAATTTTATTTTCAGATTGTTCATTGCTAGTGTATAGAAATACAATTGATTTTTGTATATTAATCACAATTTGTTTTTGGTGAATAGTAAATTTGGATTAGAATACACCATACCGTGAATTAAGGAACTTATGTTTACCCATACAAGTTGACGTAATGAGCAAAAATCCCAACTTTTTTGTTGTTGGTACATTTTTAGCACTTATTTTAAGATTAATCCTTTAAGAATTATTTCTATTTTTCTTATTTCTAGGTTAAGAAGGATGGTAAGAGCATAGAGCATAGGTACATAATTTGACATTTGTAATCTGTAGTCTTAGGTTTTTCACATGTATTGTATTCTTATTTAAGTGAAACACAAAAGGAACAACCCTGAGTACCCCATCTCTGTATTATGAGGATACTTATCTCTGTATTCCTCAATACTACATATTTTAAAGATTAATGGTAATGCAGGGAAAGCTAATTTATTCAACAAATTTTTATGTGCTAGGTCTTATGCTAAATGCTAAGTGAAAAAAACAGTTTAATAAATCACAGACCAACCACCAAGAAGCATACAGTATGTTGAGGAAAGACAGATAACATTTTGACCATCTGAATGCATACATTGAGCCTGGCACTGAAGAGACATGCCAGTGAGTATATAAAACAGTCCAAGTTTCTGCTTTAATGGGGCTCACAGTATAAAAGAGAATATAATGGCTCTGGTAAAAATATAGAGGGTACTATGGGAATAAGGAGGAAGGGCTTTTAAATTTTAGGGGTAAGGGAAGTCTTTCCAAGAAAGTTCCCCTTGCATCTTAATGGACAACTTGGCTTTCAGAAGATACAGGAATAAGAGGGATAACAATTTAAGTCAAGAAAACCCATTGCAAAGGCTAAGAAGTGGGAGATAACATCATATACTGAGGGAACTACAAGCAATTTAATAATAGGCTTAGTACATTGGGGACTCCAAATAAGTATCTGCTGAATGACTGAATTAGTGCTGGGTATAGGGGATGGCTGGAGATGAGGCTAGGAAGGTGGCTCAGATCAAAAAAAGGCCCACGCTAAAGAATCCAAAGCCTACAGAGAGCCTATCGCATTTAGTCTATAATTTATGTAGCAGTTGGAATGGTTTACTTTTACTGCCCCAAATCTTTTTTCTTTAGATACAATAGCACAAATGATGTACAAAATACCAGAAGAGAGTGAAGAACCTATTAAGTAGTAATAATTACTTTCAAATAATTTACAGGTGTTATCCGTATCTACATGAGTACTATTTATCTATACGTAACATCAATTTTAATTATGGTAAGGCTTCTGAGGAGAATACCTACTTTTTTGTTATATATTGTGAGAGGGTATTTAAAAAACAATTATTTTTGAAAGTATAAAATAACCTTTCATAACATAATTCCATATTTATGTACGTCATTTTTCAAATTCAAGTTAGTGACACCTCATATAAATAGTATAATACCCTATAAATAATACCATAGGAAGGGCAAAGGAAGGAAGCAGTTAAGTCAAATAATTAGAAAAACAACATTAACATTTCTACCTTGGGGAAGCTGGGATGGCTCAGCAGGTTAAGTGTTCACTTTGCAGCCTTGGGGACCAAGGATCGAATCTTGGCTGGCCCATGTGGATCCATATTGCTGAACTGGGGTGTGCTTCCCATGTGGGAGTCCCCAGTTCAGTTCTAGTCCCCCTGGTTTGGCCCCTGGCTCGAGGGGGCGTGTTTCCCACGTGGGAGGCCCCAAGCCCAGTTCTCACCCTCACAGCCCCCGCCCACCTGTATGGAATGAAACCATGTCCAAAACTGATGACATACAACTGAGAAGGGGCCCTCCCCCTTCTCTCTGTCTCTCTCTGTCTCTGTCAAAAACAATAAAATAAAATCTTTAAAAAATTCTTTCTGTTTTGCAGTGGACAGTGTGAAGGTAGAATAAAAACACTTAGCTTTGATTTACTCAATTTTCTTGAAAAGGTATTTTTAAAGTACTAATCAAGATTAATTCTACTTATATCTTAATTCTACTTATATCTTAATATTACTGTGGGATGATTAATGGTCAGTCTATTAAGTTGGCTGAATTAAAATCAATCCTACAACTTTACATCCTCTCACCATTAATTTTTTTTAAGGATAGGCAATTTTTTTTTTTTCAAAGTAACAATGTGTATATATGTGGTCTAAGAGTCAAATTACTACAAGGTTCATAATAAACAGAAGGCTCTGCTCCATCTGTCACCGTTCTAATGTCTGCCTCTCAAAGGAAAATTGATGTTCTGCTATTTATTCCACATTTCTAAAGAGTACATTTCTACTTTTTGCTATAGCCATTTTATGCTATTTACTAATTTCTTTTTTTTTTTTTAGAATTGTTTTATTGATTTTTGACAGAGAGAAACAGAGACAGAGAGAGAGAGAAGGGGGAGGGCCCAGAGCAGTCTCCATAGTTGACAGCATTAGTTTTCCATATAGTTTCACTCCACAGGTGGGTGCGGGGCTGCGCAGGGCAGGAACTGGGCTAGGAGCCTCCCACATAGTCCCCGGCAAGAACTGAACTGGGGGCACACCCCAGTTCAGCATGTGGGTCCGCATGGGCCGGGGCCGGGATTCGATCCTTGGTCCCCGGGGCTTCAAAGCAAGTGCTTAACCCGCTGAGCCATCCCAGCTTTCCCAACTAATTTCTAGATATGTTCATATCACATTGTTCAGTATTTATTGTATTATTTTAATGTCCATTACCTAGTGTCCACAGCCTCCCATGTTATATCAGTCAGGAGAGGTTAACTATGCCGCATTAACAAATGATCACAAAAACCTCAGCAGCCTACAGCAATGAAGGTTTACGTCTCATTAATTGCCATGTCAGTGGCAGGTCAGCTGCAGTTCTGCTCTACGATGTCTTCTCAGGACTCAGATGGCCAGAGGCAGCCTCTTTGTGACAGGGGCAGAGACATGGCTCCTATAGCTTCTGCCTGAAAGTACCATATCCACCGGTGCCCCTATGTCACTGGCCACTGAAATTCACACTGCCAGGTCTGACATCGAGAGGTCAGGGTTTCCACTGTCCTACAGGAAGTATAGCTCTCCTTCAGAGAGGTAACATCAAATATTCTTAATCATATAGTCCCCCACAAATACTTCGTTTTCCCTGGAGTTTACAATCCTCTCTTTCTTGGCTTAGTTTTCACTATACTCATCACCATTTCATCTTTATATGTTCCACCAGAACTGTGAGGTTTTGTTCATAAGGTTCAAACATTTTAGGTCATCATTCAGTACTGAATTTCCCCCTTCAGAGACATCCCCTCTGGAGCCTCCACCCTCCTGTGTCAGAACCGACTGGGTGCTGTGCAGACCTGCTACGCAGCTTTCATCCCGGAACTTCCCTTCACCCGCATCCTGGGAATTCTTTGTTTTCTCCTTAGTTGGAGCTCCTATTTATCAGGCCCTGTGTGTTTCTGTTTCTTGTTTTACACCCTTATTTTGTTGGAATACCTCCCTCCACTAGCTTCCTGAGCATATGTGAGTTAAAACTTTTGAGAGGTTTTTTTTTTTAACATCTTTTTCTGCTCCCTACATTGGCTCTACTTTCTTGGTTTCATTTCTTTATTTCTCCTTCCTTCCTACTTCCTTCTTTTCCTTCCCTTCCTTCCCTCTCTCTTCTGTTTGTTCATTTGAGGCTCTTCCATGTAAGAGGGTTTCTTCACATATCTGGATATCCTTGACTATTTACCTGCCTTGAAGAATGAGATGATACCAGCCCTGGCCTGTGCAAACCCATATGCTGAACTGCAGCACAACTGGTAACTGCTGAGATGGCACCACAGTGAAGGTTCTTGCCTCCCATGTGGGAGACCCCCAGGTTCAGTTCCTGCTTCGCATGGCCCTACATCCACCTGTGTGTAATGAAACCATGTCACAACTAATGATGTACAACTATGGAGACTGCTCTGGCCCCCCCCCCCCCTTCTCTCTCTTTATCTCTCTCACCATCTCTCAAATAATAAAAAAAATGTAAAAAAGAATGAGATGATAAAAATCTCAAAGGCATTTTTAAAAGAAATAGGACAAAAAAATCATCAGATTTGTATGGAATCACAAAAGACCCTGAATAGCCAAAGCTATCCTGAGAAAAAGAAACAAGGCTGGAGGTATCACACCCTCTGACTTTGATTTATACTACGAAGCTACAATAATCAAAACAGCATGGGTATTTGCAGGAAAACAGAAACACAGACCAATGGAATAGAATAGAGAACCCAGAAATAAACCCACATATGTATAGGCAGATAATTTGCAATAAATAAGCCAAAAACATATGATAGAGAAAAGAAAGCCTCTTCAATAAATGGTCCTGGGAAAACTGGAAAGCCATGTGCAAAAGAGTAAAACTAGACCACTATCTGTCATCACATACCAAAATTAACTCAAAATGGGTCAAATACCTAAATATAAGATCTGAAACAATAAGTTGCATGAAAGAAAGCATAGGCATTAAACTTATGAACCTTAGGTTTAGAGAGGATTTCATGAATTTGACCTAAAAGGTAAGAGAAATAAAAGCAAAAATAAATGAATGGGACTGTATCAAACTAAAAAGCTTCATAGCAAAAGAAACAATCAAGAAACCAAAGAGGCATCCAACTGAGTGGAAGAAGATATTTACAAACAACACCTCTGTTAAGGGTCTAATACCCAAAATATATAAAGAACTTGTAAAACTCAACAAAACAAAAACAATCTGGGGATGCTGGGTTAGCTCAGCAGGTTGAGCACTTGCCTAGCAACTGCAAGGTCCGGGGATTGAGTCCTGACCCCAGCCCATGCAGACCTCATGTGCTGAGCTGCGGTGCAACTGGTAACAGCCAAGATGGCAGTAAAGGTTCTTATCTCCCATGCAGGAGGCCCCCGGTTCAGTTCCCACACTGCGTGGCCCCATATCCACCTGTGTGGAATGAAACTATGTCACAGCTAATGATGTACAGCTATGGTGACTGCTCTGGGCCTTCTCTCAAAAAAAAAAGAAAAATATTTTAAAAAACCAATCCCATTAAAAATGGGCAGAGGACCTGAACAGACAACAATACATATAAACAGCCAAAAGATATATGAAAAAATGCTCACCTTCATAAGCTATTAGGGAAATGCAAATCAGAACCATGAGATTCCACCTCACATGTTTTAGAATGGCTATTATCAACGAGACAAGGAACAAGTGCTAGAGAGGCTGTGGAGAAAAAGGAACCCTTGTACACTGCTGGTGGAAATGTAAATTGGTTCAACCACTATAAAAGGCAGTATGGAGATTTCTCAAAAAATTAGGAGTGGAATTGCCATATGACCCAGCCATCCCTCTTCTGAGTACTCAAAATATCTGAAAATTTTCATAAAGATATATGTACCTCAATGTTCATTTCATTATTCACAATGGCCAAGACATGGAAAGAACAGAAAGTAACAAATGAACAAGACAATCTCCTAGACACAGACAACAGTTTAGAGGTTTCCAGAGGTTAGCGGGGGATGTGGGTAGAAGAGAGAAAAGGAGATCTAATATATGGTGATGAAAGGAGAATTGACTCTGGTTGGTAAACATACAATGTAATATATAGATGATGAATTATAGAATTGTACAGTTGAAACCTATATAATTTTACTAACCAAAGTCATCCCCAATAAACTTAATAAAATTAAAAAGAATAAGATGATAAAAAGTTGATTCGAGCCTCTATGGGTGTGGGCAGAGCTTGTCTACTGCTGGGCTGCACTGTAAAGAGACAGGTGACAAGCCACATTGTCCATTACAGAACCACCAAAGTCAATATTTGTGGGCCTTTTCTCTTAGACCAACTGATTTTTCCCCAAGAGGAAGCTTCGAATTTTCTAATAGCATCCCAGCATTTTAGAACCTGAATTTGGGAATGAAGCTGGGGGGATAGGTTTAAAATATATACAACTTCATTCAATTCTGTTTTTCTGTGGAATGAATCGTTTCTATCCTCAGCTCTGCCTGGTGTCCAGTGGAGTTCTGAGGCCACTGCTTCAGAAAGTAAACTTATCTTCTACTGAGTGAAGGTAGCATGGAATGGAGTAAAGGTTAGGGGGAGGGAAGAATCCCACTGTTCCTTATAAAACTTTCATAATGCTGGTTTGCAGCCCCACTGTACCTCTGCTTTCAGAGGTATGGCAGCTCTCATTTCAGAGCCTTTCCTCGGTCTGTGATGTGAACTTGCTCACTCTGACTGGTTCCAACCCTCCCAAAAGCTTAGGTATTCACTTTCTCAGTTTTGGTAAGTCAGTTATCATTCATCCGTCTGCTTTCCGTGTTCCTAAGTTTTGTCAAAATCCTTCTTCAGCAGGGATCTCTTTTCCTGTTTGCTTTGTCTTCATGGGTTTATATCTTTTTTATTCCTTCACTATTATTTTAGTGAGGCATCTGGAGTGAGTGAAGAAAAACTTATGTTCAGTGTAGTATGTTTAACTAGAAGCTTCCTTACTATTAGGTTTTTAAAGATTTATTTTAATTGTTTTTTGACAGAGAGAGAGACAGACAGAGACAGAGAGAAGGGGGAGGGCCCAGAGCAGTCTCCATAGTTGATTGACAGCATTAATTTTCCATATAGTTTCACTCCACAGGTGGGTGCAGGGCCACGCAGGGCAGGAACTGGGCCAGGAGCCTCCCTCATAGGCCCCGTCAAGAACTGAACTGGGGACACACCCCAGCTCAGCATATGGGTCTGCCTGGGTGGGAGCTAGAATTTGATCCTCAGTCTTCAGGGCTGCAAAGTGAGCACTTAACCCGCTGAGCCATCCCAGCTTCTCCTTATTAGGTCTTAACATGTATAGATAGGTATAATGAACATATTTTCTAAGTAGAAAAGTCCAAGTATAGTTACAGGCAATTCCATGAGAATTAGATATAAGTACAATAGAATAATGATAGCTAACTTTTGAGTGCTTATATGTGCTAAGCAGTAATTTAAGTGCTTATATGTATTATATATATTACATATTTTCTCCTCACAATAACCCCATGAGATTGGTGCTATGATTCAACCCCTAGTAGTCTGACCCAGAGCCCCTATGCTATAAAACATCATATATCATTTTCTAAGCTAAAGGTAATCTTATTATTTTTAATTTGTCAGGTCTCTAGTCAATCTCTATTTATTAACTTATACCTAGCCTTTTTCATATAGGTTTTGAACATTCACAGTGCACTATTTAATGTGGCAAAGCTAGCATCACTTTTGACATATCTATTTGAGGATACATATTGGGGGTAGAACAGAGTAGTCTATGACACATTTTAAGGCATAGTCATTTAAATTGGGAAGCTTGGCATGTGTTTGTTTTATAGTACAGACAGATGGGCATTTCCTCCTAAAGAAAGCAGTTACCATCCGTAACCTGAGGTCAAAGAGAAGCAATTAGAAATACATTAGTTTAACTATTTCTTTAAGATTTATTTTACTGTTTGAAAGTGTGTGTGTGTGTGTGTGTGTGTGTGAGAGAGAGAGAGAGAGAGAGAGAGAAAGAGAGAGAATGGCCCAGAGCAGTCTTCATAATTGTATGTCATTAGTCTTTCTATTAAGTTTACAACCTTACTTCAATATGTCCTATATACATGGGATCTGGGGGTGAGAGCCAGGCGGATTAGATTCCTAGGCTGTCCCTGGCCACAAAAGAGCAGTTTCCAAGCTTTCAATCAGAACAACATGGTCATAATGACTACACCACCTAACCACAAAATTCAAATATACCTTCCTTCCTTGCGCTTTTCAACCTCTGTGGTTTTGGATATTGTTGATCAACGCTTCTTCCCAACACTGCCTTTGTGAAACTAATTTATCTTGTATTGGAGATTTTGCATTACCTTGGCTCTCCCTCCACCTCCTCCTCCCTCTTTGCTGGCTTCTCTCCCCTAGATTAGATCCCTTCTTTGGTGGCTTCTCTCATCTAGGTCCAAACTTCTCAAACTTTAATGTGATACAGATTACTTGGGGTTCTTGTTATATTGAAGATGCGAATTCAGAGAGTCTGCAGTGGACAGGGCCGAGATTTTACCTTTGTAACAAACTCCCTGGTGATGCCAGTGCTGCTGGGCTATTGACCGCACTTTCAGTAGCAAGGTCCTGGAGAAGATGTTCTCCAGATTCTGCCCTTTGTTTTCTTCTTTTCTCTCACAGTGATATCACTACTAAGTTAATAATATCCCTATTTATTTTCTAGTTCAATACTCTTTCCCATATTTCAAAACTTTTATGTCTAACTTCTTAGTGTCCACCTCTATCTGGCTGTTTGGACAACCACTGAAACCTTTAAAATGTCCAAATCTAACCTGAAATTTCAAAAAGCAGTTTCAACTGCCTTCTATACTTATCTACAAACTCCAAACCTCACTATCTTTGATTTTTCTGTTCCTCCTTCATACATTAACCTCCACATGCTCTCATACTACCCTCTCTTGCTATCAATCCAATTAGTTAATTATAAAATTTTGTAGATTCTGCTCCCACATCATCTCTAAACCATGCTCTTTTAAATTTCTCCTGCCCTAGCATTAGTTTTCAACTGGCCTATTGCAGGTCTATCTGACAGTTTTACCACCTCCAGTGTCTGTATCCATTCATAGATCAAAGAAAAGCTTTTCTTCCCCAAACTTTTAAAGCACAAAAACTAAAAATACTAATCACAAATTCTTCCACTTGATATCTTAGAACCGGTTCTCCTTTGTCTCTGCCATTGCTCAACATGCCCTAGAGTCTTACCATTTGCTTTTTCCTGAACATGACTCATTGGTTCACCTTCATAGGTTCTCAATCTATCCTGTATTGCTGTATAACTTTATGCATCTCTTTCACAGTCAATTCCAAATGCCTTTCTTTCCTGATCCATCAGCAAGATGAGTTCTTTGATATTCTGCAGTACTCTTGTATTTTTCACGTGGCACCTATCATGGTTTGTCTTTTATTGTTTTATCTTTGCTTTACCCTTACCCTCTGAAGGTAAGAATGACATCCTCCACTCTCTTCTGTAACCCTACAGCATTTTACCCATAAGGCTGTGTACATGTCTACTTCTAGCTGAATCCAGTGATTTAGGGAGATAATATGATTCAATGGTAAGCAACAGAATTTTAAGTCAGTACAGCTGGATTCCAGCTCTATTTATTTATTAGCTGTGAGGCTTTGGGTAAGTCATTTAACGTGGTTTGTAAAATGAAAACGCAGTACTTACTACCTGTTAAAGCACCACGGTAGATAACGTGAAAGTGCCGTGTTAATTTCACAGAGAAAGGGGCAAGTTCCTTACAAAGATCGGATGCAGTCTTGCTACTCAAAGCTTGATTTGCAGGACCATTCGTACTTCACTAACCGGAGATCAAGCCCCGGGGGGTTGGCAATCGGGTCCACCAGGTGCCTTGGCCCTTTTCCACTCCAGGGCCCTGTAACTGCTCTCCGTGATGCAGGTGAAGCCACCCGACTGCGGGGGAATGGCCCAGAGTCCCATTCTCTCGGGAGGCCTCCATCCTTCCACCCTCTCTGGGAAAGTCCTTCTCTCGCCGGTAACCCCTAAGACTGCGGCGCGGCCCCCTCCATGAGACGTTTGGACCCTGCCCGGCCCCCGTAGCTCCCGTTCTCCAGCAGGTGGTTCTGGTCCTCTCCCCCACTTCGGGGCGCTCACGTCACCGGCGAACCTCTACCCACGCGCCAGAGCCGCAACCAACCGAGAAAATAAACAAACGCCCGCGCGCGGCGGCCCGCGCGCCAGGCCCCGCCCCGCCCCGCCCCGCCCCGCCCCGCCCCGCGGCTCTCACACCGCCCTCGCCGCCGGGACTTCCCTCCCGCCCTCAGCTCGCAGCCGCGCGCTACCCGCCCCTCACCGCAGCCTGCCACCGCGCTCCCCGCGGCGGCCCGCCCGGCCCGGCGCCCCGGGGCCCGTTAGTGCCTGCCTGCTCGCGGGGTCGCCTCGAGGCCCCGGCCCGGCGCAAGCCCACGCCTGCCCCTTGACCCAGCCCAGACCCAACGCCCAGTGCGGCCGCTCAGGGAGCCGCAGCAGCGGCGGCGGCGGCCAGGGAGGAGGCAGAGGCGGGCCGAGCCAGCGGCCCAGAGGCTCGGTGAGTACGCGAAGGGCGGGCCGGTCTCGCGGGGGTCCGCTCCAGCGCTCCCAAGGTAGTAGTGGCGGCTCAGTCGCGCTGCTCCGTGCGCTCCGGACTCGGCGCTTTGGGGACTCGGCCTGAGGCGATGGGCCCACTTGGCCGGAGCCGCCGAGCAGAGGGCGCGCAAGGGCTCCTCTTGGGGAAGGGCCGCGGCCCCGACGCTGGGCGAAGGGCTCAGGGGCGGCGGAGCGTGTCCTGCGCCGGCCCCAGGCCCTTGTGTCGGAGCCGTGGCTTTGCCTCCGGAGATCTCGCCGGGGTCATGGGATGCCGCGGTGGCGGGGCCGCCGAGTGACAGGTGCCGCCGCCCGCTCCCCGTCACGGGCGTCGCGCTCCCTCCTAGGGAGCGAGGCGCTCGGAAATTTCTGGAGCGACGACTGACTCGCTGTTTTCTCCCTTACAGGTTTTGCGGCCACTTCTTTGCTCGAGTTCGGTCTTGCCCAGCCCTATTTCTTTCTCTTCGTACTTGGTGCAAGTAAGTTTTGGAGCATCGGTGAGTGAAATTTGGCTTTCATTCATGAACGAGGTATAGTGAATTTTTTGAATAAAGTGCTCCTCCTCCCCGCGAGCTCTTGAAAAGTAAACGATGAAGCTTTTTAATTTTTTGTTTCTTTGTTTTTGCTATTTTTTTGGAACAAGCAGTCTATCAGAATTTTGTTAGCCCACTAGCATTTAGGGTGCTTACTAGATATTGTACAATAGTGAGAAAAATGGCCTGTTCCCTTTTCTTTCCAGCTTCTTTCAGATTTTTTTTTTATTAGCCAGGTTTTACTTTACAATTGAGTAGGTGCTACAGCTTTTTTTAGAAACGCTAATGAAAGATCATCTTTCTTTTACTGAAAGTCCAGTGAAATTTTTTTTAATACTATTCAGTATTGTCTATTTATTTAGTGAATGTGCTTGTGGTTCTAAGCTGAATCATCGATTTAATAAATTTTACTTGCAGGTATAAGAATATTAGATAAACTGTATGGAAAATTAAAATATTAAAAATATTTAGTCTGTGTAAATATAGGTTATTTTCCTCAACAGGTTTATAACACGATAGCTGGTATTAGTCAAATCCTAATGGAAGATATTTTTAAAGATTTATTTTTTTACTGTTCTAGAGAAGGTGAGAGAGAGACAGACAGACAGACAGACAGACAGAGAGAAGGGGGCCCAGAGCAGTCTCCATAGTTGTACAGCATTAGTTTTTGACAGTTTTATTCCACACAGGTGAGTGTTGGCTGCTTGGGTCAGAACTTAACTTGGGGCCTCTGGCACGGCAGGCAAGAACCTTCGTTGCCATCCTGTCGGTTACCTGTTGCGCACAGCAAGCAGTTCAGCATGTGGGTTTGCATAGGCTGGGCTGGGATTCATTTCTCAGACCTTGCATTTGTGAGGGAAGCGTTCAACCTGTTGAGCCATCCTGGCATCCCAAATAGAAGATATCTTTAATTGTCATAAATGTTGTAACAAACTTATCTATAAGGTACCAAATAGTGACTTCACTCTGTGGACCAAAAGCATGAACCTAGAAGTTGACCAAAAGAACACTGGGGCAAATGAAAATACATATGCTTTATTCAGGGGAGAATCCCTTAGGTCCTCACTCAGTTACCTGCTTATACTTTTTGCTTAATATTTTTCATCCCATGGAAAATTAGGTGCTGCCTATTGGAGAGGGAAGGCAGTATTTATGAAGAAAAAGTGGAATTTAAGGCAAACCCATTAAGTTTTTAATTTGTTTGCACTATTTGTGTTGGGAGCAAGGTGTTGGTATATGCATTTGGCACCTGTTGGTTGTGAACCCTAATTTATAAGAAGCTAAAATGAAAGATACTGTTTAGTTGTGTTATTTGAGGAACAGTACATAAAATAATACAATTTTCAAAATCACCAGGTATTAAATCACTGACGTTCAGTATCATTTTATTTTATGCTGTTTGTTAAATGTAAGTTACATTTCAATGAGACCACACTAATTAGCATCTTTATTGTATTTCTTTTTTCATCGAACTAACTGGTTGATCCAGTTAATGGAAGATGACTGTCATTCATTTTATAAAAAGGAATAAATTTGGTTGTCCTTGGTTGAGGATTTTATAGGTATATCAGTTTTGAAGTGCCCTAACATATGCTATAATTTTGGTTCTCAGGACTGAGGTAGGGCCAACAAGTACCATCTAGAGAAATCATAGTGTAGAGAGATGAGGTCATAGTGGCAGTGGTTCTCAGAATTTGGGTACAGGAGAGCAATAGTTCCAGCCACTTTGAAATCCTGCTGCTTGTAGCTTAGGCTATTCACTTTTAGAAGTAGTTTACTTTAAGCACCTGATGTACCCTAATTCTTTTTAATCAACACTTTAAAACAAATTATGTTTTCCTAAACAGATATTTCCTAAACAAAATTAGTTGTGATGATGATCAGTTAGTAGAATAGCATTTAAAATGAAACAACTTTGAACTACTAATAATCTTGAATTGACATTTACATTATGGGAATTGGGGATTATCTGGAGTGCATTTTGAATTTTCTTTAGAGCACATCTTTCATTGTATATATAGCTTTGTATTTTGGGAATGTATATATTTTTAAAAATCCAAATTCAATAAATTGATCTTTTATGTACCAGGTCCTGTGGTATTTGTTAGGGATAGGAGGAAGGAGGTTGAAGTCAGGATTGTAAAGGGCTAGGCACATTTGTAAACACATCATTTTAAATGAATCCATTAAATAATAAAAGTAAATATAAAATATTTAGGGGGAGGAAGAAGAAGTCTTTTTGAATCAATTTATCCTAATATCTCTTAAATGTGACTGTAAGTAGAGATGCAGAAGTTTAGGACACAAGATTGAAGGCATACTAACCCTAGCCATTCCCTGAAATAATATCTTTGAAGATTCATTTTATTATTTTTGACAGAGAGAGAGACAGAGAAGGGGAAGGGCCCAGAGCAGTCTCCATAGTTGTATGCCATCAGTTTTCTGACATGGTTTCATTCCACATAGGTGGGTTGGGGCTGCATAGGGTAGGAACCAGGCATGGGCCTCCTGCATGGGAGGCACCGCCCCCCCCTCAAGGGGGTGGAACTGGTGGCTTCCTGCGTGGGAAGCACACCCCAGTTCAGCACATGGGTCCACACGGGCCAGGGCTGCAATTCGATCCTCAGTCCCCGGGGCTGCAAAGCCAAACATTCAACCTGCTGAGCCATCCCAGCCTCCCTGAAATAATATCTTTAAGAAGTGTGTTGTTTTCATAATCTGCCTAGTTAGTTCTTTTTCTCTTCAGAGTTTTAATAAAAGTTAACAAGAGTTAACAAATGAATTCTAGGATTGTCTAATATGAGTATCTTTGCAAATTCTAAAAATTTTTTTAATAAAGGTAATGTTCTCTTAAAACCATGCAGCATAATCAGTCTTTGGCAATTGCTTTCTGTCATTTATCTTATGCATTACTCACATAAAGGACTGAAGACATCATTGTCGATTCTGACTTGTAGTTGCCCCTTCTAAGTTTGATACAGGGCAGAAAAAAATCAATACTGCATTGATTACATCATGTTTACTTTTTAAGTATAGTTGACCATTTCCCTTTTTCAGGATGAGATTTTTTCTTATAGAACAAATATGGTCATTATGGAATTGGAGGGGGGGGAGATAGTGACAACTATAGAAAGGAAAATAAATATGAGTAGACCCAAACATATTCTTTTTGGTATATATATAAATAATATATATATTTATAGATTTATTGTTATTTTTATTCACTTTTTTTCATTTAGAATTTACATTTTTCCCCTACTTCATACCTTTTGATATGGTACATAGATTTCTGTTGTGGCTATTGAGGTAGATGTGTTGGATGTTGTGTACAATACCTAGCACAAATTATTGAGCCTTTTCAATTGCCTCATCTCCTTATACCCTTAGCTGCTAATTAGAGCTATTCTTTAATATTTACTATTATGTAAAGCAAGCTTGTCCAATCTGCAGCCCACGGCCATATGTGGCCCAGGACAGGTTTGAATGTGGTCCAACACAAATGTGTAAACTTTCTTAAAACATTGTGAGATTTTTTTTGCATTTTTTTTTTTTTTTTTTTTTTTTTTTTTTTTTTTTTTTTTTTTTTTTTTTTTTTTTTTTTTTTTTTTTTTTTTTTTTTTTTTTTTTTTTTTTTTAATTTTTAGCTCATCCGTTATTGTTAGTGTTAGTGTATTTTATGTGTGGCCTAAGACAGTTCTCCGAGTGTGGCCCAGGGGAGCCAAAAGGTTGGACACTCCTTAGTACAAGTGGCTGCCACTATCCTGTTCTTATTTTTTGTACTCTTCCTGACCAAAGACAAGGAATCATTATAGGTGAGAATTTACCTCGTCCATTCTACCTTTTCATAAAGTAAAAATGTATTTTATTTCATGGGTTGCCAATGTGTAACATAGGTAGCTGCCTCCTCAGAAAAGTAATTATTTTGTCTTTTGAGTGTTTATCATTGATTCTTTTCTCAGTTTAACAATATTTATTCTAATACCTTTTTTTTTTTTTTTTTTTTCAGTTTTTCTGACTCATTATTTCTTCTCATTCATTCAGGAAACATTTGTTTGTTGTGTGCCCATTATTTAAGACAAGCTTGTTCAGCCCAGGGTGGCTTTGAATGCAGTCCAACACAAATTTATAAACTTTCTTAAAACATTATAAGTTTTTTTTTGCAATTTTTTTCTTAAGCTCATCAGCTATTGTTAGTTTTAGTATATTTTGTGTTTGGTCCAAGGCAATTCTTCATTTTCCAGTGTGGCCCAAGGAAGCCAAAAGTTTGGACACCCTTGGTTTAAGACACAGTCCTTACTCTGATTTTTGGGTTTCAGGTAGATTAGAGTTTTCCATCTGGAGTATATTAGATATAATTTTTAGGTCTTTGACTATTTCCAGTGACTCATTGCTGAACTACTACTTCTCAGTGCCTAACTACTTTTTACTTTCATTTCAGTGATGAAAACCTTAGCTTTTAGAAGGACTGGGTGTTGACTTAAGTTTCAAAACACATTTTACAATGGAGTCAGATATGCTTTGCAAAATTTTTAAATAGCTTGTGCCAGTTCTCCTATGTCTCATACAACATCAAGGCATATTTCAGTTAATCATACATAATAAGAACACCAATAGATGTTTATATTTGAGAACTGCTCTACTGGCTACTGTTTGTTCTAAGCACTTTATGTGTATTAATTTATTTAATCTTCACAACAACTCAGTGAGCTGGGCATTCTTGTCCCTGGTTCACAGATGAGGAAACTGAGAAGTCAAGTAGGTTGCTCAGGGTCTCACAGTAAGCAGCACATTGGGTTTGATTCTTGTTCCAGATAAGCACTCTTGTGCTAGTGCTTTTCTGCTATGTGACTTCTGTATTACTAACACACAGGACCAAAAGCTTGTCCCCAAACTGAGAGGAGAGCTATGGTGTCTATATAGAACTGGGTGGGGAAAAATGTTTTACATTTTCTTATAGTAAGTGATTAGGATAGGAAAAACAAAATATAAAGTATATTAGGAAAGATACTAAGTTGAATTTTTATAATTTTAAAATCTTTTCAAGATTTGTAATGAGAAGATTATGCTTGCTTCTGTGAACATAAATTTTTAAATAAAATTTATCCATGAAATAGGAATATACAATTCCTGATCCAGACTTTTAAATGATGCTTTCTTCTCATTGAATTTCCATGGAAATTTTGTTTGGAAATGAGTAGGTAACAAAAACCATTTTTTGTTATATAACCATTCAATAATTTGTAACAGTTGAAATTATCTTTAAGAATCTAAAACCTTTTCTTATTGAAAATGTGATAAAATTTCTTCTGATAAAATGAAGATTGTAAATTCAGTTGAACTTTTTAACTTCAAGCATTTAAAATAATGATGAAGCTCTGATTTGCAGAATGCATATGCATTGTTTGCTCAGTCACCTTGCAGCTACATTTTATGCCATTAGAAAGGAATGTCACTGGCCAGTGGGAGGAAATTCTGCTATTTCTGAATATAGAGATTTCAGGCCATTGCTCGGAACCTTGCTCACTAGGGAGATTTTGTATTTCCTCACTCCTGACACCAGCTGCTGCTCCCTGTACTGCATACTTAGCTTTTTGGGCACCTTGAACACAAACTCTTCCAACAGTTCCATGGGCCTATATACCATGATGGGCAGCAGTGCATTCTGCAGCTGTCTGATGACGTAGATTTCAGGGGCTTGAACACTTCTCTTGTCACAGTTGACAACTACAGAAGAGTGGCATGTACATCCCTTGTCTTCTGGGAAGGATCAGATGAGGCTGCTTGCATCTGGTGGTGACTATCCCAGAGTCTCCAAATTCTCTAGGATTTTCTTGGCTGCTCCAGGGACTAAGGGAAACTTTATCTGAGATAGATTGGTAAGGAAGCTCTGCCCTATGCCACAGAAAGGAAGATATCACTCTTGGTAAGACTAGATTATACTGCAGTAACAACCTTAAAATCTCAGCATCTTAAAGCAGCCAAGTTGCTTTCTTGCTTAATTTACATATCCATCACAGGCTAGTAAGGACACTTTGTTCACTTTGGTTTCAGACTCCATCACACCTGACTGATGGAAACTCTGTCTCAACATATACTTCTGTAGTCAAAGAAGCAGGGAAAAGAGAACATGGTGAACCATGTTCTGGTTTTTAAAGCCTTTTAAAGCTTATGTTTCACTGGCAAGTCAGTCACGTGGTCATGCCTACATTCAGCATGAGAGTGATACGCAATTCTGCTTTAGGGCGGGGCAGTGAATATTTGTGAACAGCTACCACATGCAATTTATAGTCCCAACAGTTAAAATTAAATATAGAAATGGTTGATGAACAACTTTGTTGGATTATTGTATTTAAAAGCATTCAAAACAACTAAAATTTATAGGATTTTTATCATGGCATTTTGGAGTTTGAGATGAATTAATGTTTTGCATATTATTTTTGAGTCTGGAATTCCTTTTTCATTTTGTATATTTTCTTCCTGATAACTTACAAAGCCTCAATTCTTATGCTTGCAGGAAAAATTTAAGCCTAAAAATGTCATAATTTATTATTGTGATGTTATTGCTATATGTCATGGTATTTTATCTTGATTAGTATATTTCTGAGCATAGGGGCAATAGGTCTTAACATGGTATTATAATAAAGCCAATTTGCCATCTACTCGATATCTTTAAATATGAGCTCTTGTTTTTTCTTTATTGTTTAACAAAAAAGATTGAAAGATTTCCAAATAATTTTCTGGATTCTTAGATTAAATGGAAGATTGAACACATGCTTCTCATTTTTGTTCCTTCCTGGAAGCATACAAACTATAGTTTGTTATTGCTTTCAGAATGGACCTTAATGATGCCCTCGTCTAGTATTCAACACTTTTGTATAGTTCCCTCCCATGCTGAATTGGGCGGACCTGTGTAAACAATAGGATATTGTGGAAATGACACTAGCTTGCTCAGATATGAGAGCTGTGACTTGAGACAGACACGGTACTGTATAAGTATAAAGAAAAACAAAGGAATATGTAGCACAGAAACAACGAAAATATCTCTGGACAGGGAGAGTTGGGGGGAGTGCTATTGGGGAGAGGCACAGCACAGAGTGGGTTAACATTCTGTTAATCTTAGTCCTGGGTACTGGGAGTGTTCATATTTTTTTTTTTTTAAACTTAATGTCTTATTTGTGTACCTGATATATTTTAAAATTGAAATAAACTAATTTCTGAGTTTTACAATTTCTGAAGAAAATCTTTTTCCTTTTGAATTGAAAGAGTACTTAGCATTCCAATGGTTACAATCCTTTTGTGAACTTGTAAAGTTTAGCATATCTAGGTTCAGGTCCTGATGTTGCCACTAACTTGGAGAATCAGGCAGGTCACTTGACCATCCTAAGCACCAGTTGCCTCATCTGTAAAGCTAAACAATTTGGGTTAGAAATTACTAGAGGACCTTCAATATACTAAATCCAAAAGGTTCTTAAAAAGCTGAAAGACCACAAATGAAACTGCTTGAAATGGTAGGGTGCACTGAGGCTAGTGAACTAAAAGATGATGTGGAAGGTAATTTTGATAAGTTTTCTTTTATTAAAGAAATTTAAGTTCTCTATTTTGCTGTCAGCTCTGTGACTTACAAGACTGTTCTACCTTTTCTACTCCTTTTTTTTTTCCTGTCTGGGAAGTTGGGAATAAACATATAGATACTTTTCTTTTGTAAACCATATTGATTTAGGATGATCTCCAAAAATATGTGTATATTACAGCAGTATATTTAGAAGATAGAGGAAAGTCATGAATTATTGAAAACTGTAAATGGAAAAATGAATATATTGTATTGATGTTTAGTCTTGTACTAGTTGTATGTGAAATCTCAATATATCATTTTTCTATTATGAATTTTAAGTTGTTTACTTAAGTTAAAAAAAAGTATGTTATTGCCAGTAGGACTGTGGGTATGAATCTAAGTATTACTAAACCCCATGTCAGGGGAAATGTATGTATATCTTTGTATATGTAATAATATATATTATTGTTCTAGAATGTTGAACAAATTTTACTGAAAATGTTTACTCATCTGTCTCCTCTTCTCCCTTTACAGGAATTATTCTTGATACAAATATTTTAGAAGAAAAATCTTTACAATGGCCTCAGCAGTTCTTAGTTCTGTTCCTACTACTGCTTCTCGTTTTGCCCTCTTGCAAGTAGATAGTGGCAGTGGTTCTGATTCTGAGCCTGGAAAAGGCAAAGGTCGGAATACTGGAAAGTCTCAAACAAGCAAATCAACTACAAATGAGAAAAAGAGAGAGAAAAGAAGAAAAAAGAAGGAACAGCAACAGAGTGAAGCAAATGAGGTAGCAATTATAATTATTTATGTCTGCTTTCCCAATAGATTAAGCATCATGAGTAGGGACAGGTACTATCTTATTGACCCATGCATTCATAATACCTGGTCCATAGGTACTTGGTAAATATTTGAATGAATGGATGTAAATTTGTCTGTATTTAAAATCAAATGTAATTAACATTTTAAAAATGCCTTTATTTTTTTCTAAGGAAACTTAGTTGCTCATTTCAAAAAGTAAGGTGTTCTTAAAAGGAAACAGGTCATTTATAAATATAACTAGAGATAACCAATTACTATTTTGGTATATATGCCTTCTGTATATCTATATAAGTGTATATGGATATGTAGATAGGTATATACACATATACATCTATTAATATTTAAACAAAAATGGGATTATTTAATAGACTTTTTAAAAAGATTTATTGTTTTTTACAGACAGAGACAGAGAGAAGGAGGGGGAGGGCCCAGAGCAGTCTCCATAGTTGCACATCATCGGTTTTTGACAGTTTCATTCCACACAGGTAGACAGGGTGCCTCCCACATGAAAGGTGTGCCCCTGAGAGCTGGGGGATGAACAGAGGGCCTCCTACATGGGTAGCTTGTCCCGATGAGAACCAGACTGGGGGCCACATCCCAGTTCAGTATATGGGTCCACACAGGCCTGGACCAAGATTTGATCCTCGGACCCTGGGGTTGCAAAGTGACCATTTAACCCACTGAGCCATCCTGGCTTTCCTTAATAAACTTTTATACTGGCTTTTTTTTTTTTCTAATTAGGTATGAGAAGTTTTCCACATGAATTAAATAAAGATCTACATCATTTTAAATGACTCCACATTATTTAATTGGTTATATCATACTTTGTTTATTAATAATTGAACCTTTGTGACGAACATTTAGGTTGTCTCCCCCATCCTATTTATTTTTTACTGTTATAGACAATAATCTTATAAGTAGCCTGAGCATTCATTTTTATGCTTCTTATGATTGTCTCTTTAAGGTAATGAGTGCATAGCATGCCCCTCTTCCTTACATATTCTTAGCATGAGTTATGTGACCAGCATTTAATGTGCTCATTTGTTTTTTTAAAAATTACTGAAAGAGAGCTCCAGTCTGTATTTGTCTTTTAATAGAACAGTTGAGGGATGCCGGGATAGCTCAGTATATTGAGCTCTTGCCTTGCCACCGGGAGAACTGGGGATTGAAACCCAGTGCCCGCCCGTGCAAACCCATATACTAAACTGGTGCAACTGGTGTCTCATTCTCACCTCCCATGCTTGGAGGTCCCCAGTTTGGTTCTCATCCCGCACAGCCTTGCATACACCTGTGTGGAATGAAACCATGTCACAACTAATGATGTACAGCTATGGAGACTGCTCTGGGCTCTCCCTACTTCTCTCTCTCTCTCCCTAAAAAAAAAAAAAGACGAAGAAGAAGAAAAAGAAGAACTATTGGGAATATAAGGACCTTTTTCAGTTTTTCAGAGTCATTTAATGAAAGAAGTAGTAAAAGTGTTTTTTTCTCCCTATATTCATTGTCTAATGTCCCATGACTTAGAAAAAGCCTTTTCAGTTTGTTTGTTTCTATTAAATTTTCATCATTGTTGCTTTCTAAATAGTTCTTTAAAATGCTGCCACACAAAGAGTAAGTTAAAAAGAAAAGACATTTTCTCGACCATATAACCTTTCAGAAGTCCACTCTTTCAGAACTTTTGATTGTGTACCATTTTCTTTTTGGAATTGATGATGTAGGGGAACAGAAAATAAGGTGATAATGGAGTTTACTGAGAATGAGCCTGAGGATCCTCACTTTTCATTTCCATGGTTGTAGTTCTGTCTTTACTTTCTGTAAAGTATAGCAATAATATGTTTGCTAATATTTAATCTCCAATAGAATCTCTTTCTGTATGTCCTTTCCACAACAGAGAGTAGCTACTAGAGATGTTTGTATTTCATCACTCCCTTTTGTAGAACACATATTGATTATTAGCTAATATTATTGATTCTCAGTTTCAAGCCTCTTTATCAGTTTCCTAAGGCTGTCATTATGAAGTACCACAAAATAGATGTCTTAAAACAACCGGAATTTACTTTCTAATGGTTCTAGCGGCAAGAAGTCCAAACCAACGTATCAAGGGTCATGTTCTCTCTCAAACTGAGTAGAATCCTTCCCTGGCTCTAGCTTCTTGTGGTGGGCATCAATCCTTGCCTTATGGCTGCATTGCTCCAATGTTTGCCTTTGTTGTTACAGGGCCTTCTCTTTGTTTCTTTCATTGTCTTCACTTCTTATAAAGGCAACAGTCATATGGATTAGGGCTCACTTTAATTCAGTATGTCCTTATCTTAACTTTATTGTAATACATCTGCAAAGCCCCTATTTCCAAATAAGGTCACATTCAGAGATACTGAGCATTAGGGCTATAGCATATCTTTTGGGGGAATACAATTCAATCCATAACAGCCTTTTAATATTTTTCTCTCTTGATTCATTTTCTGCACCTCAGATTATTATTATTGTTAGGACGTGGTTTAACCAGTATAGTTTTAGTTCATTATATTACTTTGTAGAGTAGCTCCTGTATTTTTCAGGACTAGCAAAGTAGTTTCTAGAATTACATAAGGTATCTTCTCTCACTATTTAAACTTTTAAATTTGTAAGCTATTAAACTTTAATCTTTTGAACCCTATTGTTTTGCTTTTTAAAGGCACACTTGTTATCTTATTTTCTACTACTATAAACTTCTTCCCTTTAGTAAAGCATATTCATTGAAATGATGGTATAATAGAGTACATTTCTTTTTCACTTTTAATCATTTTATCTAGAAGTCCATCAGCATTATATCAAATGCTGGTGAAATTAATATTCTACAAAGAGTACAAAAAAACACAAATAGCAACTTTGGATTTAGAAGTATAAAAGAGTTGTTAACGTCTTAAGTTTCAAAAAATCATTAGTATCTGAGGATTGGTAAACCGAATTTAATATATTCTTTGTTTTATAGCTCAGGAATCTTGCTTTTAAGAAAATTCCCCAGAAATCCTCCAATTCCATTTCTAATGCTCAGCATGAACTTTCATTACCAAACCCAGTACAGAAGGATTCACGAGAAGAAAATTGGCAAGAGTGGAGACAAAGAGATGAACAGGTACAGTTAAGTAAATCAAATTCTTTTGTTTTTCAATGAATGTATGCATTTTTAAGATGGTGTGCATCTGAATCTATGACACCACTGTTCTGTAGAGCTTTTAGTATTGGATTAATTCACACTCATTTGCTGCTTTTAATAAGAGATTTTGTTTTTTATGTACTGGGAGAGCAGATTGTTACAGTTATTCTTTTTGTTAGTTTCGATACTTCAAAGCAGTTATTTTGTGAGTTTTTGATTCATCTACCTTTTTACAAATGAAAGAGAGAGATAAGGTAGAACAGGATTAAATTATTTCTAGTAAAAAAAATTACATTGGTAGGGCCAGAGATCTCTTGTGAAAAATACCCAGTGGCAGGTTTGCTTAAAAAAGAAAGACTTTGGGGATGCTGGAATAGCTCAACAAGTTGAGCACTTGCCTTGCAACCGTGAAGTCTGGGGATCAAATCCTGGTCCCCGGCCCATGCATACCCACATGCTAAACTGTGGTGCAACTGGTTACCACCAGGATGGCAGCAAAGGTTCTTGCTTCCCATACAAGAGGCCCCCAGTTCAGTTCCCGCTCTATGCGACCCCCACAGCCACTTGTGTGGAATGAAACTATGTCAAAACTAATGATGTACAACTGTGGAGACTGCTCTGGGTCCTCTCCCCTTCTCGCTAGTGTCTCTCTCCCCACCATCTCCTCTCTCTCTCTCTCTCTCCACCCCCTCTCCCTCTCCCCTCTCAAACAATAAAAGAAACCTTAAAAAAAAAAAAAGACTTTGAAAGGAAACTTTTCCTTTGCAGCCTTGATGGTTTATGACATTTGTTTCCTTAACATATTTACATATTTTGTTCTTCTAGAACTCTATTAAATAAATATCATTAATAACCAAATCAAATAGATAACTTAGACCATTTTTTTTGGCGTCCAAGAAAATAATCTAAGTTTGGAATGTTCCTTAGGAGTGCTGTATATATGGGAAATGAACAGTTATTTGCTTATCTTTTGAGAATAGGTATTTTCTAGCAGCTGTTTGACTTAATAGAGTAGCTATACCTATCATGCTTGTGTTACCAGTTTTTTTATTTGTAATTTTTTACATTGCTTTTTATTTTTCAATGCAGTTGACATTCAGTATTATTTTATATTAGTTTTAGGTGTATAGCATAATGTCTAAACATTTATGTAATTTCTGAAGTGATCCCCCATAAGTCTAGTGCCCACCTGGTACCATGCATAGTTATTACTGCATTATTGACTAATTCCCTATGCTGTACTTTACATCCCTGTGACTATTTTGTAACTACCAATTTGTACTTCTGAATACCTTTACCTTTTCACCCAACCCCCCTTGCCATCTGGCAACCATCTTGTGTTGCCACTTTTAAAAGAATTAGACTATATTAAACTATGATCTTAATATAAACTATGTTAATTATAACATTTTCTTTAGAATTTTGTAGTGCCCGGGGCCCATCATTATGAGTTGTTATACTAGAGCTGACCAAAAATGCTGTTCAAAAGCTATTTCCAGGCACTGGTATACTGGATAAATAATTTTGTATTATTTTAGGGGTTTTATTTGATTGTTTTTTTTCCCTTCCACAGCATTTTTCTGTTTTAATGATCTTCTTGTTTAGACAGTAATAGAATTTACCAGTGTCTTTACGAGAAAGAATTTCTTCCAGTGGCCCACTGGAAAATTAATGAGGGAAAACTACTCAAATTTGTACCAAAATAAATTCCATGTAATATGGGAACTCAAACACAGATATTGGATTCCCCTTCTTCCTGCCCTGACTGATTGCTGTAAGAATGATTTAATAATTATGGAAAGGAAACAGTCAACTTGGTCCTTACTCTATATAAGAACAGATAGACAGTATACTACTTGAAACCTGTTTTACTATGTGGAGTAATAGATTTTAAATAGGGACCAAGCAGTGACTATACTAGGCAGAAAGCATAAAATTATGGTGAGTGTTCTTTCTGACAGTAGAGAAGCATCACTATGGTAAAGTCCAGATTTTGAGGGCTGAGCCACACAAGAAGATGGCTATAGATATTTCGCCTGTTATGTGGCTACCAGGATCAAACACAAAAACATGAATTATACTAAAACAAAGTTTCCTACTCCTAAATCACCGAAGCAAAATGTAAATTTATATCAGCTAAGCCTTAGCATAAAATCTGAGAGTTGACATTAAACAGCAACCATATAGTACAGAACTATCTACTCCCATCTATTTATGAGCAAACACTGGATCTAAGTTGATAACATGTCAACTGAAGAAAAGTTTCTATCACATAAAAGGAAAAGAATTTGTACTTAGTGTCAAAAGTGAAAGAATACTTTGCTTCAGAGAACAGAAGTTGATTTTAGATAGCACCAGTCGTTTGCTTTAATAAAAATCCAAGTGTCTAGGTCTAGGACATTTTGTGATAGTTAATGTTAAGTAACAAGGTGAAATAATAGACAGATGAAAAAGTGGCTCAGAGACAGAAATTGAAAAGGAGACGAGTGAAATAAAAGATTGGGGAAGTAAAAGCATAGTAGAATAAGAAATTTCATTAGGGGGACTAAATAACAGTATATACCAAAGGCAATTAAGTCAGTTGTGTGAAGGAAAATTTGAGATAAATTTTGCCAATAAAATTGCCATGATAGATTGGAACACAGAACTGAAATCCAACAGAGGCATAATCAGTGTCCCTGAAACAAGTAGAACAGAGGGAGTCATTAAAAATACGTACTGATAATAAAGATTCTCCTAAGCTAAAGACTTAAATCTGAGCTTGAAATAACTGAAGCCTTTGTTTAAAGATATTTTAAGAATGAGAAATGGGGGATGCCGGGATAGCTCAGCGGTTGAGTACTTGCTTCACAATTGTAAGGTCTGGGGTTCAATACCTGGCCCCAGCCCAGGCAAACTGCATATGCCAAACTGCCGTGCAAATGGTTACTGCCAGGATAGCTTGGCAGCAAAGGTGCTGGCCTGCCATGCGGGAAGGCCCCAGTTCAGTTCCTGCTCCGTGTGGCCCCATACCACCTGTGTGGAGTGAAACCATGCTACAACGAATGATGTATAACTTTGGAGACTGCTCTGGGCCCTGCCCCCTTCTCTCTCTCTCTTATCCTCACCTTCTCTCAAACAATAAAATCTTTAAAGAAAGAGAGAAACAAGGAAATAGTATAAATATATGCATGAGAGAAAACAGGTTGCCTATTAAGTAGAAAAAAATCATGCTGGGTACTATAAATATAGCATTGAAATGTTAGGACCAAGAATTATATGTAGCCAAAATGTCATTTGTGTGATGGCTAAGAAATACATTCTCAGACATGCTAATGCTGAGACAGCATACCACCATTATCCTCTGCAAATTTTTCAGAGGTGTGCTCCTGGCAAAAGGCAAATATAAATAAAGAGCACAGCAATAGGAAAGCACCAGCGGTGAGCTCTGAAACCATTAGAATTATTTCAATAGAGAATTAATTGTGCGTAGTGTGATTGTAAAAGTGGTTGTTACAGAGAACGTAGCTGTATACCTGAAACTAATACAACTAATATTGATTATCAACTAAAATTAAAAACTTTTTTTTAAGGAAACAGGAATTCATGAAATGTTTTTCTCATAAAACTGCTTTAAAACTGTAAATAACTGCTCAGGAAAAATGGAACACAATCTCTTGAGAGTTTTAGAGCTTGCCTTGTTTTCAATAATTTGGAAATAAAAATCAGGAAATGAGAAAACCATACAGATTTATTTTTTTCTAGTTCTAAGTTTACTCAAAGGGACAGTTATGAAAAATAGGTCACTGGGGATGCCAGGATGGCTCAGTGGGTTAAGTGCTCACTTTGCAGCCCTGGGGTCCGAGGATCAAATCCCAGCCTGCCCACCGCCCCCCTCCCCCCCAAGCCCGGCTTGAACGGCCCCATGCGGACCCATATACCGAACAAGGGTGTGCTTCACATGCGGGAGGCCCCCAGTTTGGTTCTTGCTCCATCTCATCCCCCGGTTTGGCCCCTGGCTTGAGAGGTATGCCTCCCATGCGGGAGGCCCCCAGCCCACCTGTGTGGAATGAAATGATGTAGAAAACTAATAAAGTGCAACCATGGAGACTGCTCTGGGCTCTCTCCCTTCTCTGTCTCTCTGTCAAAAACAAAAAATGTCGTCTTTTTTTTTTTTTTTTAAGATTTATTTTTATTGTTTTTGACAGAGAGAGACAGACAGAATGGGGAGGGCCCAGAGCAGTCTCTATAGTTGTAAGTCATCAGTTTTCAACATGGTTTTGTTTCACACAGGTGGGCTCGGGCTGTGCAGGGCAGGAACCGGGCCGGTGACCTCCTGCATGGAACTCACCCTGGTGAGAACCGAACTGGGGGCACACCGTAGTTCAGGGTATGGGCCTGCACAGGCCGCGATTCAATCCTTGGACCCTGGGGCTGCAAGATGAGCACTCAACCTGCTGAGCCATCCTGGCATCCCCAGAAAATAAATGTTAAGAAAGAATGGAAATATAAACAACACTCAAAAGACATGAAGATTCTGTTAACTGAGATGAACTGAACCTGCTAATTAGTATGAGCACATAGATACAATTTTTGTGAAACATGGACAGCCTTTAAAATTATAATGTTCAATAAGACTGTTAGAAGATTTCTGGGAAAATAATACTTTCAAAGGAAATATGGTTAACATTTTTCTAATTAGTTGGCAATGATAGCTTGGTTGTCTGTGTGGATATGGTAGTGGGTGGTGTGCAGTATTATGTGATTAGCTGTCCTGATGGAATAATGGGACATTGAAATGAAATACAGTTATTCAAAGGAATAAAAGAAGGGAATCTGGACAGACAAAAACAAGAGATGTCCACTAAATTTATGCTTTCATTATCCAGTACACATAGTTTGACACATACATTCCACAAGTCCAGGATGTTTGCAGCTGTCCTATATTCAGCTACAGAATACCTTATCTCCAGTGCTAGACCACTCAAAGTCCCATCCTACTACTATTTGTCAATTGGGAAAATTCTTGGAGAGTCATTTGATTGGAAGGTGGTGGAAGGTAGCTTGTAAGAAGATAAGATTGTGTGGTGGGAAAGAATAACCAAAAGATATAGATCACAAACATTTTGTTATAGTATTAGGCAACTTTAAAGGTAGGGCAACCATATAAAAGGAATAAAAAATGTAGGAGTAAAAGTACACAATATAATTATGCTGGGGAAGCCAGGATGGCTCAGCAGGTTAAGCGCTTGCTTTGCAGCCCTGGAACCTGAGGATTGAATCCCAGGCCCGGCCCAGGCGGACTCATATGCTGAACTGAGGTGTGCCCCCAGTTCAGTTTTTGCCAGAGCCTTTGCAGGAGGCTCCTGGCCCAGTTCCTGCCCTGAGCAGCCCTCACCCATCTGTGGAGTGGAACTATATGGAAAACTAATGCAGTCAACTATGGAGACTGCTCTGGGCCCTCCCACTTCTGTCTGTCTCTCTGTGTTTCTCTATGTCAAAAAAACAATAAAGCTTTAAAAAATATAATTATGCTGCAATATTAGGCATATGCCAGGACATATGGTCATCTTATTTAAAGGTTCTATACCTGTGGATTAGTCTATAAGGAAATGGTTTGTTCTGTAATACTTATTGAGTGATTTTTTAGTTTTATATTTTTGAATAATAACCACTGTTATATTTTCTGTGTCCTAAACTGGATACTGCCTTTGACATCCATAACAGTGTCAATTTCTGTGTGATATTCAACAAATTATTGACAGTGAATGGGGAAATAGAAATTTCAGATTGTAAGATTTTGCTTTCATCTATAAAATACAATGTTTCCTACTTTGACATGGATAGATAACTCTGGGTAACCCAGATTGTTTTTTTAATGTATTGTTTTCTTTTCCTATATATATTATGATGGGTTTTTTTATTTTATTTTATTAATGTGGGTATAATGCTTCATCTGTTTATTGTGAAACTTTTTATTTTTTAGCTGACATCTGAAATGTTTGAAGCAGATCTTGAGAAGGCATTGTTGCTAAGTAAATTAGAGTATGAAGAACACAAAAAGGTATTTACACATTTATTGATTTAGCTGTATTAAGTTTAAGTGATGAAAATTTAGGACAAATCTTCCTGAATTTTGTATAAAAATTTGTCCTAAAAATTTATCATTATAAGAAAAAAATATCACAAAGTTTTTAAATAAGTTTTCTCCTCAGGTTTAGAGAGACAATGTAAACATGTGGGCTAAGCTTTGATGATTTGGAATGTTTAGTTAAAAAGTTCCTCCCATAGGGGAAGCCAGGATGGCTCAGTGGGTTAAGCGCTCACTTTGCAGCGCCGGGGACCGAGGATCGAATCCCGGCCCCGGCCCGTGCGGAACCATGTGCTGAACTGGGAGCTCCCCCAGTTCAGTTCTCTCTCTGTCTCTGTATCTCTCTCTCTCTCTCTCTCTCTCTCTCTCTGTAAAAAATAAATAAATAAATATTTAAAAAAAAAACAACTTCCTCCCCTCAACATGAAGGGAGGAGAGGAAATTAAATTAATAGCAGATGCTTTATTTTTACTTATTTTAGGTGAACATGGAAAATAAGTAGATTTTGAAATGTAAGTAAGTATGAGTACAAGGGCACCCATTAAGAGACCCTCTATTATAGATACAGTACGATTAAGTAAATGGGAAGGCATTTCTGACATTTTGGCCTTGTGAATTCAGCATTTGTCACTAAGATGTTATATTGGGTGGTGTGCTAAAATGCATTCTACAGCTTGTAACTGTAGGAACATTTAAATGAAAAGTAATGTTTTCCAGTTTCTATTTTTAAATTGAGCATTTATATTATCTTTATATTATTTAAAATTCTAGTTCTGTACATGCATTGGGAATTTTTTTGGTCCATAAAATTTATTCAACTTGTGATTACTCAGAAGTCAATCATAAATGGCCTCCAATCATGCTTAAGGGCCTTTGGACCAGGGGTCCCCAATGCCTGGGCCTGTTAGGAACTGGGCTACACAGCAGGAAGTGAGCAGTGGGTGAGTGAGTGAAGCTTCATCTGTATTTATTGCTGTTCCCCATTGCTTGCATTACCTCATGAGTTCCACCTTCTGTCAGATCAGTGGTGGCATTAGATTATCATAGGACCGTGAATCCTATTGTGAATGGTATATGAGAGGTATCTGATGCCTGATGATTTGAGGTGGAGCTGAGGCAGTGATTATATAATTATTAAATTATATATTACAATGTAATAATAAGAAATAAAGTGCACAATAAAGGTAATACGCTTGAATCATCCTGAAACCATTCCTCTTCCCTACCCCCAGCCTACCCGCGGTCCATGGAGAAATTATCTTCCGTGAAACTGGTCCCTGTTGGCAAAGCTGGGATGGCTCAGTGGGTTAAGCGCTCGCTTTGAAGCCCCAGGGACCCAGGATTGAATCCCAGCCCTGGCCCATGCAGACTCACATGCTCAACTGGGGTGTGCCCCCAGTTCAGTTCTTGCCGGGGCCTATGTGGGAGGCTCCCGGCCCAGTTCCTGCCCTGTGCAGCTCTGTACCCACCTGTGGAGTGAAACTATATGGACAACTAATGCTATCAACTATCGAGCCTGCTCTGGGCTCTCCCACTTCTCTCTGTCTCTCTCTGTCAAAAATCAATAAAATCTTTAAAAACAACAACAACAAAAAAAAAACCACAACTGGTTCCTGTTATCGAAAAGGTTGGGGACTGGTGCTTTAAACTATCATTGTACACTAACTCTTTCTTTCAAGATAAAGGAAAGAGAGGAATTAAAATTCACAGTAGATGATTTTGCTATGTATTCATAGCTCAAGGGAAGAAGATGAAAGGAGTTGATGAAGTAGACTTTGTACACTATATGTATTTCATTTTCTATCTCTGTTCCTATTACCCTGAGAAATCAAGAATAACTAATCGAGGATGCCAGGATAGCTCAACAGGTTGAGTGTTTGTCTTGCAACCCCGAGGTCCAGGGATCGAATCCTGGCCCTGGCCTGTGCAAACCCATATGCTGAACTGCGGCTCAACTGGTAACCACCAGGATGGAAGTGAAGGTTCTTGCCTCCCATGCAGGAGGCCCCCAGTTTGCTTTCTGCCTCATGTGGCCCCACATCTACTTGTGTGGAATGAACCTATGTAAAAAACTAATGATGTACAACTATGGAAACTGCTCTGGGCCCTCCCTCCTTCTCTCTGTCTCTCTCTCTCTCACCTCTCAAATAATAAAATAAATCTTTAAAAAAATAACTAGGGGAAGCCGGGATGGCTCAGTGGGTTAAGCGCTCACTTTGCAGCGCCAGGGACCGAGGATCAAATCCCGGCCCTTGCGGACCCATATGCTGAACGGGGGAGTTCCCCCAGTTCAGTTCTCTGTCTCTGTATCTCTCTCTCTGTCAAAAACAATAAAAAAAATTAAAAAAAAAAACCACAAACTAATTTTATTGTTGTTTTCCTTTTAGATGCAAAGTTAACAGCAACAAAAAAATGGTTACAGCATTACTATGACTTTAATAATTTACTGGTCTTTCAGGTTACACTGAAAAAGTCCTCCTGACTTGCTCAATTTGAAGACAAAATTTATCAAATTGAATATTGTTATATAATAATGATTGTTGTTAGATATATGTCTAGATTCTAAAGCCTAAATGATTAGCTGTATCTCTAGATGAGTAGAATAGTAGATGATGTGATAAAATATCGTGCTTCCAGCCAGTTTTGGCACATAGTCCTAGTCCTAGTACCTAAAAGTATTGGTTTTATTAAACAACAATGACTCTCAGAGAATGGAGGAACTCCTTTTGTATGGAATGGCTAGTTTTTTTTTGTTTTTGTTTTTTTAAGATCTATTTTATTGTTTTTGACAGAGAGGTAGAGAGAGACAGAGAGAAGGTGGAGGGCCCAGAGCAGTCTGCATGGTTGTATGTCATCAGTTTTCAACAGGGTTTTATTCTACATAGGTGGGCCGGGACCTCCTGCATGGGAAGTTCGCCCTGGTAAGAACTGAACTGGGGAGCATACCCCAGTTCAGAGTATGGGTCTACATGGACTGGGTCCAGGACTCAATCCCATCCCCCACACACACACTCCCCCTCCTCCCCCCTTCTGGGGCTGCAAAATGAGCACTCAACATGGTTTTGTTCCACACGGTGGGCGGGGCCACACAGGGTGGGAACTTGGCTGGAGGCTCCCACATGAGAGGCATGCTCCCTCAAGCCAGGGGTCAAATAGGGTGGAGGGCACTGAACTGGGGGCCTCTGCATAGGAAACACACCTCAGTTCAGCATGTGGGTCTGCTTGGCCAGGGTCGAGATACAATCCTTAGTCCCCTGGGCTGCAAAGCAAGTGATAACCCGCTGAGCCATCCTGGCTTCTGCAGCTTAACGATTTTTAGAACTAAAATTTGGGATGGCATTTTCTATTTTGTTCTGTCACTCATTCACCAAATATGTTTAAATAGCCAAAGTATGCTAGGCACACAATACAAAGATAAGCACATGGTCCTAGCCCTTGAGTTTAGTGGTGGGAGACATACATAGAATTATAGTGTATAGTGTCGAGAGATGTTCTTATTGGAGTGGGAATTCAAAAAGAGAAGAATTTTCTGTGTCTTTGAGGGGGATGCGTTAGGGTTAGGGATTTTTGAGAGAGAATCTTAACTAGATATATTAGAAATTCACAGGGTAGGTAAGAGGAAAGTTGACATTTTTATAGGCGGAATAGCAAGTATACAAGATATGTACATGTGAAAAAGTATAGCATACCGTATTTGAAAAACTATAGATTAGGGACCTAGAGTTGCTGGAGATACTGCCAGAAGAATAGCATATAAAGAACCTTGTAGGGGAAGCCGGGATGGCTCAGTGGGTTGAGCGCTCACTTTGCAGCGCCGGGGACCGAGGATCGAGTCCCAGCCCCGGCCCATGTGGAACCATGTGCTGAACTGGGGAGTCCCCCCCCCCCAGCTCAGTTCTCTCTGCCTCTGTATCTCTCTCTCTCTCTGTCAAGAAATAAATAAATAAAACATAAAAAAATTAAAATAAAAGAACCTTGTATACTAAGGAAATTGGGTTTTATGCATCTATTGATAGAGAACTATTGAATATGTTAAACTTGTAGAGGGATTTCAGATTTTCATTTTAGAAACTCATGTAACAGTATAGATTGATTGAGGGGCTAAAAATAGAGGGTGTTACAGTGTCAAGTAAAAGAAGATAGGGGAAATAACAGAAAGTATGAAGAAAAGACAACAGATTTAAGAGAGCATTAGGACATAAATGCAACAAGTCCTAGTGAGTAATTTGTATATAAAGTATGTAGGAAGAGCAGGCAAGGATGACTGAGGTTTCTGGCCTAGACAGTTGTGTAGATGATGGTGGCGTTAAGCAAAGTACTTTCAAGAGGATCAATTCTTCCTAGAAAATTGGAGATGTTTATTGAACATTCATTTTAATTGTCTGTACATACAGAAGTCATCACTGGATAGGTAGAACTTTAAACTTGAGTTTAAAGAACAATGTGTATAAACCAGGCCTGGGCAGACTTTTTCAGGGCAAGGGCTACCTCTCCAAGTATCATGCACGGTTCACTTATTTTATCATTCAGGTGGTCACCCCAAAATTGCTTGGCAGTCCACTGGTGGACTGCAATCAGCGTTTTACCCAGCCCTGGTATAAAGCCTAAGAATAGATTACAATGGGATAATGGTGAAGAGCAGCTATATTTTTAAGAACAGATAGGGAAAGAAAAGCCAGTGAAGGTGACTCAAGAGTGGTCAGAAATATATTGAGAAAACCAAGAAGTTCTTGAAAAAATTATATCTTTTGAATTTGGCATTTAAAAGTAGGTTGACCTTAAAATTTTAGTGTCATAGAATAGCAGAAACCAGATTACTGGGTGGAGGTGAGAAAGTAAATTGACTGTATTAAGTTTGGTCTAGAAATGAAGAAAGTGGTGACGAGGAGAGGTTATAGACCAAGGTATAGCTTTTTGTTTTTATTTTAATGTTTAAGATGCAACAGATTGAGTATATAAATAAACAGGTATCCTTTTATACAGTTTGGCTAGCTTAAGTTTTTGTTTTTCATTTACCTTTTATCTTTAAAAAATAAACTTTAATAAACATATTACCTGTTGGTAAGTTGGTTTTACTAGTATAAACTAAACTTAATGATTGTTGGTCGTTCTTTTTAGGAGTATGAAAATGCTGAAAATACTTCAACTCAGTCAAAGGTTATGAATAAAAAAGATAAAAGGAAGAATCATCAGGGAAAAGATAAACCTCTCACAGTATCACTAAAAGATTTTCAGTCTGAAGGTAATACAGGTATGAAATCTTTTTTGCAAGAGGAACTATTTTCAGTCTTTATATAGCTTTTAATTTTGAAGATAAGTAAAAATTATTTTGTTAATGTACTACTTAGAATGTAGAATGTAAACCTGTTTGGAAATAAACAATTTACAGATTAATTTAAAATCAATTATTAAAACCCCCTAAAACTAGAATTTACCTTTTTGTATTTCTGAATTTGTCCCTTTTCTAAAACTCACTGAAAGTAAAAATTGACATTTGTAGTTTTTAAGTCATGTAAAATATTATTTTCTTATACATAAAGTGATTTGGCTTAAACTAGAACCAGGAATAGTATTGTCAGGTTTTATCCATTATTGGTAAACCTCAAGTTATTTGGAACTACATCTTAAAAAATTAAAATATAAATTTTTAGAATGAGACTTATTACCAGAAAACTTTTTATAATATATATTTTTAATCAAACAGAGAAGACAGACCACAAGTACATTTGTGATGTGGGAAACCTGGTGAAAACCCTAGGTCTATACTGTATTATGTGGTAGCTACTATTCATGTGTGGCAACTTAAAAAAATTGAAATGAACTAAAATAAAAAGTTTCTTAGTTGCATTAGCCACATTTCAAGTGCTCAGTAGCCACATGTGACTAGCAGTTTTCATATCAGACAGCACAGTCACAGAAAATATTTTTGAACAGCATTGTGCTTACACCAATCAGAATAGTTGCTAACCAAATGAACATCTGTGTGTTCATTGACAGAGCAGCATGTTTGATTCATATGAATTTAGCCTTAATGCATTGAACATTTGTTCTGTAAGGATTAGTGATACCATAGCAATAATCTAAAAAAAACCCCCAAACCAAAAAAACACAATTCCTACTTTACTGTTTTCAGAAACAAACCCATCTGTGAAGTGAGAAATAAAATTAGAGGATTATATTGCTTTCCTGTAAGAATCAGGAACATTTTTGACAATCTTTTTTTCTGATTAAGTTGCTTTGTTTTGGAATTAAAAGAATAGATGTATATAAAAATAAAATTTCCAATATAGTAAAAGATTTTATATAAGAAATATTTCATTAAAAACTAAGAAACATGGAAAGAATGCTTTTTAAAAACTCCTTAATTTATTTTTTATATGTTTGATTTATTACATATTATGTAATTTGTGAGATGGGGTGAGAAAAATATCCATATGATGTTGTTAAAGTGAAACTATACAACCATGACAAGACATAATTAACACAGTTGTGATTCTTCCTTGGATTGTGGCATCACATTGTATGCTATAAGATTGACAGTGTAAAATACCAGGATTTTGTAGTTTTAGTTTGTGATTTTGATATATACTATGTTTATGGACTTTATTCTGATCAATGGATGCTTTAGAGAACTGGTCCAGCTTGTAGATTTTCAGTCATAAGAAATCAATTCTATTAAATTATTAGCCCTTGAGAATGGAAAATTTCTGCTGTCCACAAGAAACATTATTAAATATTAGATATCCTGATCATTTTCAACTTAAGAACACTTGCTCCCTGTTTGTACTTTAGTTTCAACCTTACATCTGTGTGGATTACCTTATTTCTTCTTTTTCCTTATTCTGTAATCCTTGTCCACAAATGCTGTATTGTTACTAAATTGATGATTTTTTTAATCCAGATATATTTGTTATCTCTTCTTGTTTTCATTTTACAAATATTTAGCAATTTTTAGAATTTTTTTCATGCTATTATCAAATCATTATGATTATATTTTTAAAACAAAAAAACTAAAGGACACAAATTATTCTATTTATTTTATTCCACAAAGGCAGTAATCTGTATAGTTTTTGCAGTAAGAGTACCTTCTAATTTGAATTCAGACATACTCGTACCCCTTCAGATCCCCCCCACCTCCCAAATTATGTGAAACCAAAAACTTAAATGATACAGAATTCAAACGCTTAAAATTTAATAATACCCCTTGGTGTGGGTGGCATTTATTGGGATACATGACCTAGTCCCTAAGCTGAACAAATTAATAGTTATATACTGAATTTTAACATCTTCTCCCTAGAAAAGTAAGTCTCATGAATTCTAGACAAACCCCAAATGACTTCTGAAACTTATTGTAATTTTGAAATTTTTTTCAATTACTTTGTTTAAATACTTTTTACATATTAAAATATTTTATATGTTAATTTCCTCCAGTGAAGTGTCACCATTTTTTTTATTTACAGATCACATTAGTAAAAAGACAGAGGTAAGTGTTATAACCGTCTTCATTCTAGAAAACACTTGATGTTAAGAATAGTGCTTCAATGTTTAGTAGTAAGTCTTTTTTGAGACATAGTTATTTTAAGGACAACTCAGGTGTTTCATGAGAGAACTCACTTATGTTTCTGGCAATTATAAGGATATAAAATACATTATGGCAGAATAAAATAAGATTATTTACATGAAATATAATATAAATTGGCTTTAGCATCCTAATTTGTGTACCAGTATGTGAGCAAAAATCATTACCACATGTAAGTAAAAATTTTAGGGAAGCACATCTCAAGATATTTTGAAATTATAGAAATTGTGAGGTAAGCTGCAATTATATAGTTTATACCCAGGGATAAAATTAACCTGATCTTATACTTTTCTTATCATTCACCACTAGAAGGTAGTGCACTCATACATAATTTCCTAGTAGTATCAGTTAAATTTGTTTTGAGACCCCATAAAGCCTCAACAAAGCATTTAAAATTAGGAAATGGAACTACTGTAAAATATCTTTTAATATTGAAGACAGTACTAATACAATATTAGAGTTCTTTTTTCTAAAAAAAGATTTTTTTTTTTTTTTTTTGAGAGGAGAGAGACAGAGAGCTAAAAGGGGAGTGCCCAGAGCATTCTGCATAGTTGCACATTATTAGTTGTGACATGGTTTCACTCCACACAGGTGAATGTGGGGACATATGGGGCAGGAACTGAACTGGGGACCTCCCATGTGGGAGGGGAGAACCTTGGACACTGGGCCATCTGGTGGTGGATCCTGCACTGCAGTTCAGCACATGGCTTTGCACATACAGCCTCCGGGAATTGAACCCCAGACGTTGCAATTTTGAGGCAAGCACTCAACCTCTGAGCTATCCTTACATCTCATGTTAGAATTCTTTTTATTTGCTTAGGTAAAAATTTGAAACTTACATTATTCTTTTATTATGTGTGTATTCTTATTTAAAAAGATTTATTTTATTGTTTTCAACAGAAACAGAGAAGGGGGAGAGTCCAGAGCAGTCTCCATCGTTGTACATTAGTTTTCAATATAGTTTCATTCCACAGGAGGGTGCAGGGCCATGCAGACAGGAACCAAGCTAGGGTCCTCCTGCATGGGAGGCACACCTTTAAGTTATTTACAAACCAGTTATTGTCACCATTTCTTATATTAAAATTTAAATGGCCACAAATATAGACTGATTATGAGTTTTATGTTTTAAAATGAAAAACTTACTTTTGGATTGGTATCAATTTTTTTAATCCATTGATTTAATTGAAAGTTAGCTTTATATAAGTGGAAAAGCAGATGCAAATAGTACACCTTATTCCTAAGAAACTACCCCCAGCTATTAGTGGAGGGAAAAATAATTTTTTATTTTTTTTTTCCTTTTGTCTTGAAAAAGAATTTTTTTTTTTTTAAGATTTTTTTTTTTTATTGTTTTTGACAGAGAGAAATACAGAGGCAGAAACAGAGAGAAGAGGGAGGGCCCAGAATAGTCTCCGTAGTTGCATATCATTGGTTTTTCCACATAGTTTCATTCCACAGGTGGGCGGGGCTGCACAGGGCAGGAACTGGGCCGGGATCTCACCCCAATGAGAACTGAACTGGGGGCACTCCCCAGTTCAGCATATGGGTCCACACAGGCTGAGGCTGGGATTCGATCCTCGGTCCCCGGGGCTGCAAAGTAAGCGCTTAACCCACTGAGCCATCCCAACTTCTCCCAAAATAATTTTTTATAAAGATTTATTTTTATTGTTTTTGACAGAGACAAAGAGAGACAGAGATAAGGGGGAAGGCCCAGAGCAGTCTCCATAGTTGTATGTCATCAGTTCTCGACATGGTTTTATTCTACACAGGTGGACAGAGGCCACACAGGGGGTGAACTTGGCTGGGGGACTCCTGCATGGGAGGCATGCCCCCTTGAGCCAGGGGCCAAACTGGGAGCCTCCCACATGGGAAGCACACTTCAGTTCAGCATATAGGCCTGCTTGGGCCAGGGCCAGGACTCGATCCTCAGTCCCTGGGGCTGCAAAGCAAGTGCTCAACCAGCTGAGCTATCCCAACTTCCCCGAAAAATAGTTTTTATAAATTGTTCCATGCTTGCTTTTTCTTTTTCCTGATTTGAAAGGAAAAAAAAAAAAAGAAGAAGACTTACCAGGATCTTATCTATGTAATATACATACATACTCAGAGTTGTATTTAAGGAAACATAGGTATGTGACATATGAGTAGTGAATATTCATTATAATATTAGAGCTTTTTTCTAATTGTTTTCTATTATTAAATAACTTGATATACAGTATAAAATTCACCTTGAATAATAATGATTAAGACATTTTCTGCATGTGTAAATGAAATTTAAATATAATTTATTTCCCACATAACTGTTTTAACACATTGATCAAAATGAAATGTAATTCACATTATCCTTGACACTTACTAAAAAGCATGTCAAAGTTATATTTCATTTCCATTAGAAGTATTCCTTATTTTCTGAGACCTGAATATTTAAATGTTGCAATAGTTATGCCATTGCTCTAGGAATTTAGAAAAACTTTTTTTCTGAGAATTAAAAAGAGAAGTCTGAAAAGAAACTTAATTCTTTCCATCTTTAATGTGTCAACTTATGCCAAGAGATTTTGTTCTTCATGAGAACTCTAAAATTCCTAACCTCTGGAAGACAATATGCATCCCCCCACCCTCTCTTAAGTCACATATTTAATGGATAAAATTCAAGGAGAAAATATTTTTTACTTTATTGCTAGTGACAAAGAATTCTTGAGCTGCCTGTGTACAAGGGCTGTCCTGAAAGTATCAAGCCATGTAACTGTTACTGTATTGACAATGGCTGGATATTTTTTCAAACAACCCTCAGATTACTCTGCTATTGAAATTTGACTCAGGTTAATTTCATCATTTTCCTTTTTCTCCATTGTCACATAATTCATGATTACGTGTTATTAATCTCAGTACTTTCTTTCCAGTCCCAATTCTTTGTAATCTTGCTCACCCTTAAACAATTAGAATGGAATAGCAATTGTAGGAATAGAGGATGGAAACTATTTTTCTTCGTTTAATGTCTAGGAGATGTTGGCTGCCACCAGTCTCCTACCCTTCACTCCTTCACTGCAGTGTAGTAAAAAATTCCCAGAATGCTTGGCAAGCAGAATGAATAACAAAGTAGGTGCTTCTACATACGTACCTTTTAAAACCTCAAGTAATCATGCCCTGTAAGGAGCATTATTTGATCCTTAAAGTTGTTTTGTTTGTTTTTAATTTTAATGTGTTGCCTTTTAAAATACTAGTGTGTCTGGGTAGAGTATCTCATAGCTACTCCTTTCTCTTTAGTCCCACTTTTATCTGGCCTCCTCAACTCCAGTCCTTCTGGTACATTCAACAGTTTTAAAAATTTTAGTGATCATCATATATCTTGCAGTCTAAAAGGTCATATATTTAATATGCTTGAGTAGACCGTCTCTAGAAGAGTAGCCAAGAAGTTGTAACAGTGATTGTCAAAGGGTGGGCAAGGAAGAGTTACGAGAAGAGGGGTAGGAGAAAGCTTACTTTTCACAATATAAACTTGTAAATTCTCTATCATGTCTAGGTACTACCTGTTAAAAAATTATATTGAAAATAAAAAGCACTGGGTGAGAGAGGGAGCTGGGGAACAAAATCAATCCTGTCTGGCTCCACAGTCTATTTCCTTTTGATTGCACTGTGCTTCCAACATATCTACCTTAGAAATGTAAACTTGGATAAATAATTTATTCATTTTAGTTCCTAGACATATTAGCTGAAAAGTAAGATGGGATCTGTTGATTTATAAAGTATGATAAATGGTCTATATCTTATTTGAAATAAATACTATCTGCTAAAAAAATGAACCCTATAGTTAATGCTGCCAAAACACAGGAGAGTTGCAATAATATATTGACCATTAAATCTTCAAAGCAAATAAATTCTACCTAGCCTTTAAAAATCTAACCTAAAAAAACCACAAAACACGTCACCTAGTATCTGGTTTTACCTAAGCAATTCAACCTATTACGTTACTACTCTGAACATGTTAAACATACTTTTGTTTTTATTAATTTGTTAGTTCTTTTTGGCTGTAAGGAACAGAAGCTGAACTCAATACAGCATAAGCAAAAAAGAGTCACTTATTTGGTTCCTATAACCCAACCATGGAAGAATAAGGAAAGAGCTGGCCTCATAATTGACCGGAATTGAGGAATTTTTGTGTCTTTTGGAGTCTTGTTTCTGTCCCAGGTCTCAGTTTGTGTCTTGTGAGGGGGAGCAAAGTTAGGAATGACCCTGGTGACATCACTCGCCTTTCTTCCGTTTTTATTTGTCTAACTGTGCTTCAGAACTTGGTCAAAGAGTCACTTTCTCCTGCAAGCTTTCCCTGATCATGGTCTACCCCATTTAGATGTCCAGAATACTCTGTGTGTACTTCATTTGCTTCAACACCTGTTTTATCATTGTTTTGCTTTTTCACTAGAATTTGAGTTCTTGGAAGTATGGGACCAATCTTGTTAATTTAGTTACCCTGGTAGTTCTAATTCCTGTCACATAGTAGGTAATGCAAATGAATGTTCGTTGGTGAATGAATGAATGAATGAATGAACTACCTTCTCACTAAAACCTTCTCTAGCCTTTTTTAGTCTGCTTCTTCTGTATATTTTTGCAATATATAGCAGAAGCACATAAGTTTTATTTCCTTTGCCAGTTCATGCACATTGTTAGGGCCGTAAGTGGAGCTCTGCATTAAGAATTCTGAGAGTTTATAACTTGCTCAGCAAGAAAAAGTGTCACAATCAATTGTTTCTTATAAAAGAGGAAGAAGTGGCTGCATGCTTTACAGTTATTTGCCATCCTTGACATGTAAAAAAGTGCTCAATAATTGTGTTTGTTATATTTGTTTTTGTTCTCAGTAGATTGTGAGTGTGAGAGTAGCCCATGTGCAACATAGTACTAATTGCATATTAAGGGCTTCATAAATAGTTATTTTATGTAAAGTTCAGGACTTGACGCCACTGAGATCTACACTAAGGAAGAGGAGAAAGTAGACTTATCCCACATATTATATCATCTTTAATATAACTTCTCATTTAAAGAACACCGTTACTATTTAGATTTCTTCTTTGAATAAGTTCAGAGCATCCAAGTGTGATAAAAGAAATAGTACATATATAAATGGGCATTTTTGAGGTTTGTGTGTTACTGTATAGTTAGATATCTTGAAACTGTAAAGTTGGGAGGCTATTCTAGGAGGTGTGTTGGAGCCCTTAGAAATATAAAAGGAATTGTTGATCAGAACATTCATATTTGTCAGCTTACTCTATAAATGATGTGTTCTTTAGTTAGGAAATGTGAAGCTAGATTTTTTTTTAATTGATGTGTAAGTTACATATAATATTTTTACACACAAGAATGCACAGGTCTGTAAGTGAACAGTTTGATGAGGTTTGACACATGCATATACTTATGTGACCTACATCTTTGTCAAGGTAAAGAACATTTCCATCACAGTGGAGAGTTCCCTTCTGCCCCATCCCAATCATTACTTCATTTCTTCTCCCATCCTGCCACAGGCAACCACTGTTGTGATTTCTATCATCATAGTTTTACAACTTTCTTTAAAATAAGGCCTATTATATTATTCTTTGGTCTAATTCTTTCCCTCATCAAAATGTTTGAAGGTTCATCCATGTTGTATATTAGTAGTTTTTTCATTTTCATTGCTAAATTATATTCCATGGTGTGATTATATTACAATGTGTTTATTCATTCTACTGTTTTGTACATTTGGTTTGTTTCCATTTTTTGACCATTATGAATAAGGCTGCTATCACATTTTTAAAAACAGCTTTATTGAGGTATAGTCTACATACTATGGAAGTTACTCATTTTAGGTATACAAGAGAGTAGATTTTAGTATAGTTACAGAGTTGTGCAGTCATTACCATAATCTAATTTTAGAATTTTTCTATCATCCCCAAAATAAACCTGGTACCCATTACCAGTCACTACCCGTACCCCTTCTGCCCTCCCCAACCTAGGCAATCACTAATCTACATTCTGTCTCTACAGATTTGCCTATTCTAGACATTTTGTATATGTGGAATTATACAATGTATAGCCTTTTGAGACTTCTTATACTTAGCATGATGTTTATTAAGTCCACTCATGTTGTAGCATATATCAGTACTTCATACATTTCTGTTGCTAATAGTATTCCACTATATTTAATTTTATTTACATATTCATCACTTAGACATTTGGATTATTACCACTTTTGGTTATTATGAATAATACTGCTATGAATATTTGTGTGCAGGTCCTTTTATGAACATATGCTTAATTTCTCTTATGTAAAAGCCTAAGAATGAAATTGGAATTTAATTGGTTTTTTTTTTATTTTTTTGGACAGAGAAAGAGAGACAAAGAGAAGGGGGAGGGTCCAGAGCAGTCTCCATAGTTGCACATCATTAGTTTTCTACATAATTTTACTCCACAGGTGGGCATGGGGCTGCACAGGGCAGCAACTAGGCCGGGGGCCTCCCGCATGGGAGGCATGCCCTCACAAGCTAGAGGCCTCCTACATAGGAAGCATGCCCATGTTGGGAGCCAAACTGGGGGCCTCCCACGTAAGAAGCTTACCCTGGAGAGAATTGAGCTGGGGCACACCCCAGTTCAACATATTGGTCTGCACGAGTTGGGACCAGGATATGATCCTCGGACCCCAGGGCTTCAAAATAAGTGGTCAACCTGCTGAGCCATCACGGCATCCCGTAGATATATATTTAATTATGAGAAATTACTAAAGAATTTTCCAGAGTGACTGTACTGTTTTACACTTGTGGAGGTATAGGAGATTGTGAAGTAAAAAAAGTTATTTTTGCATTCCTGGTATGGAGGCTGACAAAAGGTTTTCTGTGATGCTCGCCTTAGTTCCTTATCCTAAACTTTAAATGACAAAACAGTTCCAATAGTTATTTGTTTTCTGTGTGCCAGTAATAGCAGTAGTTTAATTAAAAGCAAAATATTTTTTAAATAATAAATTATAATACCTAGAAATAAATATGATAAATGGTATATAGATCTATATTGAGAAAATTATAAAACTTTATTGAAAAAGAGTAATGACTTAAATAGAGAAATATACCTTGCTCATGGATTGGAAGAGTTATAAGGAAATCACAATTCCTCAAATTAATTTGTAAAATCAGTGCAATCCCAATAAAAATCACATTATAGTTTTCAAACTGAAAGCTAAAGCACTTGCAATATTTAATGCATTATCTGTCATTTATCAAGATTTCATACATGCATGGGTCTGTTGAACTCTCTCCTCTGTTCCACTGATCAGTTTATTCCTGTGTTCATTATACAATGTGTTCATTACTCTAACATTGTAATGTCTTACATATGGAAAAGCAAAGGAAAGTTGTTAATCATATTAGAAAAAAATCTAATTGGATCGCTACCTTCCATCACACATTAACAACTGTTTCACACAGATTAAATACTTATATGTGAAAGACAAATTGTACAACACTTAAAATGAGAAAATATAGAATATATTTCTGACCCTAGGTATAAAAAGTTAACAAAGAAAGGTTGATGAATTAGATGTTATTCAAAATGAATAACTTACTTTCTACAAAAATACCAAAAAGAGTGTAAAAAATCGAGACAAATGGAGAGAAAGTATTTTCAAAACAACTGATAGGGCATTAGTATCCAGATACAGAAAGAACTCATCAGATGGTTAAAAAAGAGATGGCTGTCTTGTTTTCTTATTGTTTCATAGGGTAGAAATTTAAAAAAAAAAAAAAAAAGTGAGACTTCAGACATTTTACAAAACGGAAATATGAATAGCAAGAGTCCAATTTTGCTACTACTGGAGAAGTACTCCTTTTTTCCATCCCCGTTGTAGGCAACAGTTATGAAACTTGAAAATACCAAGAATCAGAAGTTAAATCAGTGGAGTTATAACAGTGGGAAGGTAAATTAGGACAAATATTTTTCATAAGTTTGGTATTCTTGTAAAGTTGAATATACATTATAACCCATGAGTCAGTAAACTTTGTGTCTAGATCCAGGTAGCAAATATTTTAGGCTTTGTGGTCACATCTGATCTCTGTCACAACTACTGAATTGATATTACATTATAAAAGCAGTTATAGTATAAAAGCATGGTGGTAGTCCAATAAAGCTTTATTTACAAAAATGGCAACAGTCCCCTTTCGGGCCATTGTTTGCTAACCCCTGATACAATTTATGACTTAGCAGTTCACTTGTAGGTAGAGAAACTTGGATATGTCTTCTGGGAGCCAAGTAAAAGAATGTTTTCATAAAAGAGTAAATAGCCCAGCTCCCCCGCCCCCCGCCAAAAAAAAAAGTACTTGGAAAAATTTAAGTGTTAATCTTCAATAGAATGGATACATTTTAGTATAATCATACTGTGATTTATACAGTAGTGAAAATGTAGTTACAGCTCTAGGCAACTACATGGTTGAATCCAAAAGGGGAATGTTGAGTGAAAAACAAGGCTCAAAAGACTACATCAGTGATACCAATTTTATAAAACTTTTTTTAAAAGATTTGTTTTTAGGGGAAGCCGGGATGGCTCGGCAGGTTAAGTGTTTGCTTTGCAGCCCCAGGGACCGAGGATTGAATCCTGGCCCCGGCCTGTGTGGACCCATGTGCTGAACTGGGGTGTGCTTCCCATGCTGGAGGCCCCCTGCTCAGCCCCCACTCACCTGTGTGGAATGGAACCATGTTGAAAACTGATGATGTACAGCTGTGGAGAACGCTCTAGGCCCTCCCCCTTCTCTCTTTGTCTCTGTCTCTGTTTCTCTCTCTGTCAAGAACAATAAAATAACTTTGATATCAATTAATGTCACCCCAATAAATTTAAAAAAAAAAAGATTTGTTTTTAAGAGAGAGAGAGAGTGACAGAAGGCGAAGGGCCCAGAGCAGTCTCCATATTTGCATTAGTTTTTCTACATAATTTCATTCCACAGGTGAGGGTGGGGCTTCACAGAGCAGGAACTGGGCCAGGGTCTCACCCCAGTGAGAACTGAACTGGGGACATACCCCAGTTCAGCATGTGGGTCTGCATCGGCTGAGATTCGATCCTCGAGCCCCGGGGCTGCAAGATGAGTGCTCACCTGCTGAGCCATCCTGGCATCCCCAATTTTTTTTTTTTTTTTAAGATTTATTTTATTGATTTTTGCCAGAGAGAAACAGAGACAGAGAGAGAAGAGGGAGGGCCCAGAGCAGTCTCCATAGTTGACATTAGTTTTTCCATATAGTTTCATTCCACAGGTGGCAGGAACTGGGCCAGGAGCCTCCCACATAGGTCCCAGCAAGAACTGAACTGGGGGCACACCCCAGTTCAGCATGTGAGTCTGCATGGCCCGGGGCCGGGATTTGATCCTGGGTCCCCGGGGCTTCAAAGCGAGCGCTTAACCCGCTGAGCCATCCCAGCTTTCCCCCAGCATCCCCAATTTTATAAAACTTAAAATCTGGCAAAACTAAATACTTTTGCTAAAAATGTTTAAACTGTATATAAATCAAGATCTGACTTCCATTTTACAGGAGATATAGAGATTAGAAGTACAAGTTAAATGATATCTGAAGGAAGCAATCAGGTTAATGTAGATAATGGATATTTTGTAGGACAACTGGCCTGGTCTCGTCAACAAGAAAGTATTATGGAGAAGAAAAGGTGGAGTGTGGGGAAGGGATGTCTGGATTAAAGAAGATTGAAGAGATGACCAATGTAATGTTTGGACTCTAGTTAGATTATCTGTAAAAGATATTTTGATATAACTGAGAAATTTAAATACGAACTAGGTATAAGATGATATTAAGGAAAATTTTTGTTAGGTGTGATATTATGGTTAAATTGGAAAATTTATTTTCTTGTAGCTGCATGTGAAAGAATTTTGAGATGAAATGTCATGATTTCTATACTATGAAAGACCTAAACAAAAAAAGGGTAGGAAAATCTGTTAAGGAAAATCTTAATTGTTAAATCTAGGTGTAGAATGAGTGAATGAGTGAGGTGTGTGCGTGCATGCGTGCATGTGTGGAGAGAGTATATGGGTGTAATTTTTCATAATGAGAAGTAAAATAAGCAAAATGAAAATATATTGTTTAGTGATGCATCTATAAAACAGTAAAAGATGGAAATGATAAGCACTAAATTCATCTTAACAGTTACCTCTTTTGTGGAGAGCTAAAGGTATAGGGAATGTTCTAGTTTTTAAGTAAAATAGTAGATCACGGGTGTCCTTTTTTTTTAAAAAAAGTTATAATTTATAAACCATAAAATTCACCCATTGTTAAGTATATAATTTAGTAATTTATAGTAAATTTCAAGAATGTGCAACCATAACCATCATCTAGATTTAGAATATTTCCATCATCCCAAAAAGTTTCCTCATAACCATTTGCAGTCAATTTTTACCCACAGCCCCTGGCAGCTACTGATCAGTTTTGTGTCTATGGTTTGCCTTTTCTGATGATGTAATATGAATGGACTCATGGGATATGTATTCTCTTGTATCTGATTCCTTTCACTTAGCATAATGTTTTTGAGCTTTATCCAGGTAGTTATCTCACTTTCTTGCTAAATAGCATTCCATTATATAAATGTTGTTTATTCATCAGTTAATGGAGATTTGTTGTGAACATTTGATGTGTCTTTGGATATGTTTTCATTTCTCTTAGGTGGATGCTTAGAAGTGAAATTGTTGGGTTGTAGAGTAATTTATGTTTAACTTCTTTTTTTTAAAGATTTATTTTTATTGTTTTTTACAGAGAGAGAGAGAGAAAGAGATACAGAGACAGAAAGAAGGGGGAGGGCCCAGACAGTCTTCATAGTTGTACATCATTGGTTTTTCCACATCATTTTATTCCACAGGTGGGTGCGGGGCTGCACAGGGCAGGAACTGGGCCGGGGTCTCACCCTGGTGAGAACTGAACTGGGGGCACTCCCCAGCTCAGCATATGGGGCTGCACGGGCTGGGGCCGGGGTCGGGGTTCGATCCTCAGTCCCCGGGGCTGCAAAGTGAGCGTTTAACCCACTGAGCCATCCCGGCTTCCCCTATGTTTAACCTTTAAAGAGTCTGTCAAGCTGTCTTCTAAAGTGACAGTACCACTTATGCCCACCAAGCAGTGTATGAGGGTTCCAATGCTGTCCTTGTCAGCACTTGGTATTTTCTCATTTTAATTATAGCCATAGTATTGGAAATTTTAATTTTAATTTCCCTAATGACATGTATCAGCCAAAAATGTCTGTTCTTATATTTTACCTATTTTTAAGTGTGTTGTGTTGTCTTATTTTTTTTAAGATTTATTTTGTTTTTGAGAAAAGGAGAGAGGAAAGGGAGTAGAGGGGAGAACCCAGTGCAGTCTCCATAATTTTATGTCATCATTAATTGTGACATGGTTTCATACCACACAGGTGGATGTGGGGCTGCGCGGGATAGGAATCGAACTGGGGGCCTCCCATATGGGAGGCAAGAACCTTCACCACCGTGCCATCCCAGAAGTTACCAGTTTCACCACAGTTCATTGAGCATGTGGGTTTGCACAGGCCCGGGCCGAGAACCGAACCCCAGACCTCGCAGGTGTGAGGCAAGCACTCAACTGCTGAGCTATCCGGGCATTTCCCAAATTCTCTCCTTTAAATCACATATTACCATGTCTTTAAGTGGAGATTTTTAATTTTATTTCTCACTTGCCTTGTTACCTTGGTATATTTTTCTCATAGCTTATTACTCTGCCTTCACATTTTATAGGAATGAAGTCTGCGTTTTTAGTGTGACACCTCTGTTTAGCAGGTTGGTAAGAAGAGGTCTTTCTTCTGTTTATCCAGTAGGTGGTGCTAAAGCACAAGTTTTTTATTTTCTCTTGCATTGCTCCTGTTTCTCAGATCTCTCTGCAGGGTGGTGGGACATGCCCTGTATTTTCTGCATAAGTGGGCGTCTTTTCTGTGATCAGATCACCTCAATCTCACGAATCCACTCTCCTGTGGGAATGTGTTGGGTGATGGGATTTTGACCCTATGGAAAGTTAGCGCTGCCCCCTTCAACCAGATGCTACCTGAGATGTCCCAGGTGCCTTCACTGGGATCAGCCACCATGGATTGGGGCATGGTGCGCTGTGAGATGCTATCTCCTATGTTTGTAGCTTTTTTCTACTCCCAGTAATGGCAACTGCCAGACCTCAGCTGCCTCACCTCTGTATCTCCACCCCATCACTGGGATTAGCTGCAGTGTGTGTCTGTTGCTCAAGGAAGAATACTACTGTCTAGTTCCCAGGGCTGCAGTGTGCTCTATAATTTGACTCACTCTACAGCTTCTTTTGGGGCTTACAGCTAGCTCTGGGATGGTGAAGTGAGGTGACCTGGAAATGGCAGCTGCTAGACCACAGCTGCCATACCTCTGTATTCCTTCTATGCCCCTGTCACTGGGTTCAGCTGCAGTAAGTGCTGACCACTCAGGCAGGAATGCTTATTCTTCTACTGCTCCTCAGTGCTGTAGAGCAGGGATTCCCAACCCCGTGCCTGCGGGCGCCATGGCGCCTGCGGCCCAATTTGTGTGCACCCGCCATTATTTGACTGCATCAGAAGTTTTTCGTAAACACTAAGTAAAACTATAATTTATTTTTATACATTTGTTAGAATTTTAAAATATTGTTTATCTACACAGGTTTATTATATTTGTTGGTATGTTTGCGATATCGTATGTATAAGTTTTTCCCTAGCTTTCGCCTTTGTACATGTTGCATCTTGTTTAGCCGCTGCACTCTTTAAACTCTCCTCCACCCAACCGGGAGATGCGAAGTTGCCATTTTGATTGCGATTGCTGGACTGATCGGGTCGTGACGGTTAGCTAGGATCACAGTGTTTTGATATATTCGATTTTAAATGAACTAAAAGCAAGGTAGGTAATCTATTATTATGGTGGCAATTTGATATGCTATTGTCGTTCTATAACTATTTTGATTTTGATTTTTTGAGTCCTAAAATGAGTGGACCAAATAAGAGAAAACGAACCTATGATTTTAACACAGACTGGGAGGAATCATATTGTTTCATTCATTTAAAAGGTAAATGCGTTTGCCTGTTGTGTGGCAGTAGTATTGCAGTGCCGAAAAAACAATATTGAACGTCACTTTCAGACAAGTCATACCACTTTTGATACGAATTATCCACTTAAATCTGAAGTAAGAAAGAAAAAAATAAATCAACTAAAATGAAGTTTAACTACTCAAAACACTGTTTTCACTAGACATGTGGAAAAATCTAAAAAGGCAACCATTGCTTCTTTCAAAATTTCTCACATGCTCGCAAAGAAGAAAAAACCTTTCCAGAATGGTGAATTGTTAAAAGAAGCATTTCTGACTGCTGCCGATTGTTTGGGGAATATTCTAACAAGCGTGAGATTATGTCGGCGATACAAGACCTACAGTTGTCAAAGAACACAGTCACAAGAAGAATACACGTAATTTCAAAAGACTTGCAAACTCAGTTAAAGACTGACTTGGAAATATGTGACTGCTTCTCTCTGCAATTTGACGAGTCAACAGATATATCAGACACCGCACAGTTGGCAGTTACGGTGAGAATGGTATTTAGTAACTTCACAGGAAAAGAGGAGCTGTTGCAAATATTACCAATGAAAGGACAGACGAGAGGTGAGGGTATTTATAAAACTTTCAGAACATACGCCAGGTCGATAAACATGCCTCTGCATAAGTTGTCTGCGATAACTACCGATGGGGCACCAGCAATGGTTGGTCAAAACAAAGGATTTATTGCCCTTTGCAGGAAAGATGAATCATTTTCAAACTTT